>VYZP01080228.1:25593-47062 GCA_013400635.1 Hypocryptadius cinnamomeus | reverse complement strand
TTACAGGGGAGGGGTGTAATGAGGTTTTTGGCATTTTTTTGATTAAGCCTATATCCACTTAAAAATGTTTATGGAATTTTGTATTTCCTGCCTTGTCATTAATTTTTTTGACACTGTATCATACATTTAATTGAAAGCATATGGATTAGAGCAACTATTTTAAAAGAGTGAAACAAGGAGAAAAGAATGATAGTGCAATTCTAGTATAAGGTGAAGGTCAGAATTAATCTTGCTGCATATTTCTTTTTCAACATTGTGGACTGCTCTGGGAAGTGCCCATGTGGAGTTGGGCTGCTGTCTCTGGAGACCCCTGTTGCTGGTACCTTGTGAGAGTCCTGCTCCTGGATTGACTGCAGGAGAGCTGTCAAGACTTTCATCCCTGCTTAGAAAGCCTTGATAATGGGCAGAGAAGGGAAAATACAGGGAAGTCTTTTGTTCCTTGGGGCTTCTGTAGGAGCCCAGAATGTAAGTGGGGAAGCATATGATCCAAAATAAGACTTTTTTTCGTGGGAAGTAGAGAAATGGCAAACCATGGCAAGTCACATTCCCAGATTAAACCCTGCTACTAGCCAAGTGGGTTTTGTTGGGGTTTTTCCTGGTTTTGGTTTTTTATTTTAGCTAGGTTGTTCAAGTAGGGTCTTGCAAGTAAGCACCATCATCCTACCATTTAAATGGAAGGGGCAGCAGATGTCTATCACAACTCTAGTCTATGGCTTTAATTTGCTCCATATTTTTTTCCTTGGATCACATTTCTGTGAAGCAGCTTGTAGTTGCAAAATTCTGTAACATGGGAGTTCAGAGGTTCCACTTTAATAAATATAAGCCATTTAATGATTTTTTTTTTTAAATGCAGGATCCTGTTGCATTGATTCATTGACATTGTCTTATATAAAACAGCCGTTTGAAAAAAATACTAACAAAATAAGGCATCAAGCACAGCGCCCTAGGGAACGTCAGATGTTCCTTGTTGTGTCTCTGTAGCAGAACCTTCAGGGCTTGCCAACTGTTCCCTACCTCTGAGGTTTTATTTAAGCTGTTTTAGGGCATGTTTATTTCTAGCAAATCAGAACAATTAGCATAACAAAACGCCTGATTCTCCGTGCTGAAAGCTTTTGAAGTTGGTACAAGTTGACCCACTATTTACCCCTGTCTGCTTCATTGTGGAGCCTGGTACATGAGTCCAATTTATGAGACATATGGGAAAGGCTTTCTTCTCTAAGTTGATTCATAAAGTTGATTTGTAAAGCTGATGGGCATTTCAGCAAAAACAAGCAACTTCGAATTTTAGTCGCAGGGTGAAGTTTTAAGTAAAATGGTAGGAAGAAACAGGAATGATTTAACAAGTATTCATTTGATTTTGGCAATGCAAGGTTATTGGACAGCTGTTGTGTCAGCCAAAGCAATATTTACTGCATGACTTGTGTTCTTTATGAAATCTATCCCTTATCTTTGACTTCTGTCTCAAATAAGGGGAAAAGCAGAGTGTGCTGCTTTAGGAAGGGTTCAGTGTCCCCTCCAGAGCATGTGAGTGCTGCATGGAATCACAGAATGGTCTGGGATGGAAGGGACCTATAAAGGTCATCCAGTCCAAGCCCTCAGCAATGAGCAGGGACCTCTTCATCAAGATCAGGTTGCTCAGAGCCCCATCCTATTTGACCTTGAATGTTTCCAGGCATGGGCCATTTACCACCTCTCTGGGCAACCTGTTCCCATGTTTCAACACTCATATTGTAAAAAATTGTTCCCTTATATATAGTCTGAATATACCTATTTTTGAGTTAAAGCCATTGTCTCTTATGTCACAACAGGCTAAACAGTCTGTCCTCAGCTCTCTCACCAGCCTGGTTTAAGTACTGAAAGGCTGCTGTAAGGTCTCCCTGGAGCTTTCCCTTCTCCAGGCTGACCAACCCCAGCTCTCTCAGCCTGCTTTCACAGGGGAAGTGTTGCAACCTTCTGATCAGGTCCATCAGGTCATGATTTCCCTGTGCTGTGAGGCACTGGGGGGGGCTGAGCCTATTCAGTCTGGCACAGGAGAACTAAAGGCCAACCTAATTGCAGCCTGCACCTGCTTGAAGGAAACTTGGAAAAGAGGTGGAATTAAACTTTTCTCCCTCCTGGCAGATGGTAAAAGAAGGGGTAACAGCTGCCAGCTGCAGTTTGGGAAGTTCAGAGTAGACATTAAGAAAAATTTCTAGTGCTGCACTAGAACAAGTGTCATCTTTCTTTTGAAAGTTCTGCAAGATGAACCTGCAGCTGCCTAGTGCTGAAGGTTCATGAAATAATTTTGTTTGGAGGGCACCTCCAGGGTCATCTATTCCAGACCTTTGCTGAGAGCAGGTCAAGCCAGGCAGGCTGCTTAGGGTCTTACCAACTTTAGAATGTGTTCAGGGATGGAGAACCCAACCTCTCTCAGCAATGTGTGTCAGCATTGCCCCATCCTGATGGGAATTCTTTTTCCTGTATATATAAACAGAATTCCCCATGTTCCGTCTCGTCTGTTGACTCATACGATCACTGTGCATTTATGAGAGAAATCTGACTTGAGCTTCTCTGCACCTTCCCTTTATTCCTTAGAAAGCTGTTGACAGCAATAAAGTGTCCCCTTAAGTGTTGTTTTCTTGAGGTGAACAAACCCAGTTCTCACAGCTGATCTCCTCTTCTGTCTTGCAGCAGTCCTCTACAACCTTGGTTGCCTTCCACTGAACATGCTCTGGGGATGTCAGTGTCTGTCCTGTACTGGGGGAGCCCCAGACAGGGCACAATACCCTAAATGCAGCCTCATAAGAGCAGAACAGAGAGTAAGAATCCCCTCCTTCTGCCTGATGGCTGCAGATCTGATAATGGGGCCCAAAATAGGGCTGGCCACAAGGGCACTTTGCTGACTTGTACTCAATTGCAGCTGCACCATGATAGTCCCAACTTTCAGAGAGACTGAATAAGGTCTTTCTAGAACTTTCAGAGAGATTGAATAAGGTCTTTCTTGCCAGCCTCTGTTCTAGGCTGTAGAATGGTGTCTGAGACTAAATTCCAGAAGTGCTCTTACTGCTGCACCTTATAGAGGTGATACTGTCAGGCCTTCAGTGATACATGTTGTACCTTGAGGTTTTTGGGCTTTTAGGCTTTACTCAGCACAAGTATTGTTCTACGTTTCAGCTGTTCTAGGTTTGGAGGGTTTTTTTAGCAAGTATCACTACTTTGTGATTCCTTGCATCTCTGAATGCCAGAGAACCTGAAAACTGTAGAAGAATTTGCTTTGTCTTGGAACGAGCCTGCCCAGTACTCTACTTTTCATATCTGATGTGGAAAATTGTCTCACTCAACGTGAATAGGATGATTCATTAAGGCTTTTTTAGATAAGATGATTAAAAGTTACACTACTCTGTAAAGAAACAGCAGCTCTGTGGCTTGATAAAGTACACCCCTGTATAAAATAGTTTCCTCTTATTTTGTTAAGGTGTTTCTGTATCACACAGTTAATAGCAGAAAAAGACGTATTGGGTGATTTAGTTCATCTTTTGCCCTATGAAGTGTCTCGGCACTGCTGTGCTGTTATTCTGAGCCTCACCCAGGTTAGTTTTGAATGAATAGCAGACTGTGTTTTGGAGATCATGGTCTGGATACTTCTGAGCTGTTTGAGTCTCTTTAGCCCGCAGATTTTGCTGTGCTATTGTAGAAATCTGACCTGAAGAAAAAAACCTGACTGTCATATACTAACTTCATATTCTGATACATTGCAGATTATTTAACCAGCTCACCTACTAGGTCTTCTACAAAAGTCAAAGATAAAATGATTTACTTATTTAAAGCAGGAGACCTTTTTGTGTACCTGTACTTGACTTGAAAACTTTAGCTGTGCTATAACCACGTGAGATACCTATGTAAAGAAATAAGGGCTATCACCTTACTCCACAATGAGCAGCACAGAAGGGAAAATAATCCTCAAGAAGCTGGAGTTTGACTGCCTATATGGTGAGACAGGTATGGGCATAACCTTAATTACAGTATTTTGCCAGCACAAGATCTAGCACAGCAGGGTTTTATGCCTATGATTGCTGCGTGTGGGACAGACTGACTGTGTTTCCCTTTCATTAGCTCTTCAAAAACTATCAGAAACCCTCCTTCAGTCTTCTCTTTGTGTGTTTGCTTTGGGGATTTAGAGTATGACAGAATTCACATTTGCCAGGGACATTCTGTCAGATCAAAAGGGTGCAGCTGGAAAGATAAAGGTCAAAGGAAATGATCAAATATGTAGATGTAGTTAAGGCAATTGCGGTGCTCACTGATGGTGAGGGAGAGAAGGTCACTGGTATTGCTTGACTCTTGCCTTAGTTGGGGTCCTACCAGTTTGTCTGATACAAAAGCACTTGCAGGACAGGGAATTAAACTGTGTGGAGCAGGAACAGAAATAGAAAGAATATTTTAAAAGCAGAGAGAGCAGCAAAGGTCAGCTTGACTCTGCACCTAAATTTGGCAGCTGGGTGCAGAGCTCAGTCTGTCAGACATCTGAAGAACTCATTTGTTTGTGGAGTTACCTGAGCTTTTGATTGACACTGTTACCTGATGCGTTCCTTTGCTGCTCTGTGTTCACTTTCAATGCACAGCATGCTATTTTTACACTTTTTAACACAGATGCAAGGTTTTGTGGTTTTATAATAAGAGAGTAATGGAAGCTTCAAAGAAAATTTTAAAAAGAGAAAAATCTTCTTAACAGAGCAAAAAAAAAGGCATTATGATATTTCTAACTAGTCTTCAGCTGAGAATTCACTATAAAAATTTCTGAAGTCTGAGATGTATCTGTGGATAGTAGAGGGTAAAGATTTTTATCAATGTTTAGATGTGTCTTTTAAAGGTCAAGAAATGTCATAAGAAAAGATTGAAAGCACTTCATGTAAATTGTTCCTGGAACATATCCAAGTGGCATTTATCTCCTGGATTCAATTTTTTTTATTTTGTTTTTAAGAGCTGTAGGAAGTAAAGCCACTTTTTCTCTACTCCAGGAATGTGGAGAGAGGCAAAAACCAAGGTAATGAAAAAGGACTTGGTGATACATATCATTTTAATTTTAGGTAGAATGCTTATGCCTTCATGATAAAGCGATTCTGTCCATCTTTTGCTGGAGGCAACAACGTGACACCAACCACCTGAGGAAGTTGAAAACATTTTTGGGGATAACCAAACCATGTTTTGGTGCCTCTGAGATCCATTGTAATACTGGGTAATTGAAAATGAAAGGCCTGAATCTTTCACACTTGGAATAAAATCTGTGAAGCTGACACGCTCACACTTGAGTTAGAGAGGATGGGAAAACCAGAACAAACAAATTTTGTTGGAATGGTTCCTTACCTGGATGTTCCTTCTGGTATTTAATTCTGTTCATGCATTTATTTATGTTCTTGATTCTGCAGACATATTGCCTTTTTTATGCTGTCTCTGGAGTTTCTAGAAATTGGCTTCTAGACTATGGTTTTGTTTGCTAGACCTGGGACACTGGAGAGGAAGGCAAGGAGGGGATGATATGGGCTTAAGAAAATTGTTCATTAAGGTTAATGGACCTTGTAATGCATGAGGGAGTATTTGTCAACCTTGAGAAAAGCATGAGCCCCAAAATATTCCTCTGATCTAGAAAGCTTGTGCAGGTATAACAAACAGATTCTTCGTGTGGTTTTCTGGAATTTTCCATAAATGAGAAGGAGAGAGGAGAAGATGAGGTTTCCTCCTCTGCCCCTGTCCCCATACTGGTACTTCTGACTGTCGATGCTGGTACTTCTGCTGAAACAGAGTAATTTGGAGTTTGTTAGAGCCTTCACTGCCCACCTCAGAAGACCTGGGGTGGAGCTGCAACTTCATTTAATAAATAGAAACAAAGCTTCACTAACTAGTGTGTCATCACACACACAGAATTCATAGAAAGTGATGTAACTCTCATATTTGCAAATATGCAACTGTCTTCTGCTTTCTAGTTTGAAAAATTATTTTCAAGAGCTTGCTTCTATTTATAACAGCCAGAAGAATACTGAGGCTGTCAGCTGCTTGCTTCCCTTCCCATTTGCAGGGATGCGGTACACAAATTATAACTTGGTAATTGTGATTTCTGCTTTGAGCACTCTGAAAAATTACTGCCTAATTAAATAATTATGGCGGTTGTTTCTTCTTTTTTCTTTTTTCTTTTTTTTTTAAATACATATTTGCAGCTGAGAGTTTCAAGGAAGCCCAGATGGTGAAGATAAAGGAAGAGCCGATGGAAGTTGACATCCAGGACTCGCAGGCGTCGGTGTCACCCAGCCAACCCGGCCAGAACGTCGGCTACAGCACTTTACTGGGGCGCGACGTCAGCGAGCGCATCCAGAAGGCACCCGAGGGCCGTGTGCTCCCTGAGAGAAATCTCTTCAGCCAGGACATATCAGTGAAGATGGCATCTGAGCTGCTCTTCCAGCTATCAGGTACATCCAGTGCAAACTGCTCAATAGTTGCAGTTAAAGAGCAAAATCAGATATTTTTTTTTGTGTAACCCCAAAGTTCTATGATCTGTGAGATCACCAGGGCTGAAAACTAATAGGAACCTTCCAGCCCTCACACTTGAAACACAGAGGCCTTGCCAAATATCCCCCATAGTCTGCATATGCTTTAAAGCACTGTGGCAGCCAGGTCAGGCTCACAGTATTTCAACTGAGTTGGAAAAGCCAGAGTTCAGCTCCTGTATTTTTGAAAGCTAATTAAATAATTTGTGACGACTGCTTTGATCCCTGTAGAGGGGAATTTGCAGATGGTAGTTCTGGCCTGAGTGGCTAGTGGCTGCAGGATGCAGCACTCCTGGGGCTGCACTGCCCACTTCCCTTGGCAAAGAAGGTGAACCTCATCTGTCACACAAAGGCAGTGGGACCAGCACTGTGTTCAATGAACACTTGCATTGCACACTCTGCATGGAGCTCTAGCACTAACATGTGGAGCTGAAAAAACTTGTTGGGTGTTAATTTAAATAAAGTCATGCTCATTCTCTAATAATGCTGGAACCATTTACCCTAAATTACCCTGGGTTATGCTGTTACCTGAAAGCATTAAAATAGTTCTGCAAAATAAAATTTGATAGAGAATATGTGGCATATGCTAATCACAAAACTCTTGTGTGCTCCTCTGCAGAAAAGGTGAGCAAAGAGCACAACCACAATAAAGATAACACCATCAGAACTACAGCCAGGTAAGTACAGCCTGTGGTTACAGCTGCACTGTAAATAGCATTGCCTCCTTTTGCCTTGTGAACTCAAACCTGTCTGTCTCCTGCAAATGTGACCTGATGGTACAAATGTAAGGTATTTCCATGAGTAATGGAACCCATATCTGAAAAGCTACAACTATAGATCTGGTTGCTTAGGGTTCATAAGTCAAAACGGCCCAAGGGCTTTTGTCTGTTCTCCTATGGTCAAGTAGTCACACATCATTTTAAGAATTATTTATTCTATTTTTTTTCAACAAAAACTGAAACTTACAAGAAAGTGCATGGTATATGCAGTGCTTGAGGGAAGAGGAGGCTGACAACTGGATTTTAAGACATGGACCAATGTAAGAAGAGGTGATTTTGATTGTTTTACGTCTAGCTAGATTTCTTTAGAAAAATTTCAATTTAGTATTTCTGTCATCTCCATACATTCTAGAGATGAATTTTTACAAGTCAGACTGTAAGACAGTGCTAACAAGATGTGTTAAAGATGACAGTTACATTATTACAATAATTTAAATTAAGCAGGCATTAAAAACATGATCCTATTGTGGCCTGTGCTGTTACAGCATGTGGCTGGGAACAAGCCCACAAGGTGTTTATGTATCCATGAGCAAGGTGAAGTGTCCCTATGGGAAGATTTAAAGCTCTTATGCAGTAAGTGGTATCTGCAATTGGTAAAGACTTAGGAGCTCTTGGTAGGGTAGGAGGAGTAGGCAGGAATTGACAAGGATATATTTCTTTCCTACCTGAAAGTTCCCTAATTGTTGTGGATGAGTTGGAGACTGAGCACACTGAAGTGATGAAGAGTTCATTCAAAAATAGAGTAAGAGCTTCTTACCTCTGCAGCCCCTTTACAGAAGTTCTCAGTGCTAACTTATAACAACTTTGCCCAGACAGAATGGAAAAGCATTTCAGTTGCAAAGAAAAGGTCTCTAAAATACATTGTACTTAAATTTCTAGGCCTATCCAATTCATTCATGGTAGCTGCAATAAATAACTTGTTTTTAATAAACTGACCAGCTCAGTAAATGTACATTAGGGACTTTTTGATGTTACAAGTTGAAAGATAACTCAATTGAGCTTTTGGCTTCTGGTTACAGTGAATGCTTCCCATATTTGCTAGTGTGGGAATTTGTCGGATATGCAGCCTGCACAGCCTTTCTGTGCTGCTTAAAAAGCATAAGCCTGAGACAGCAACAGAGAGAAATGCACATATTGTCCAACTACTCATTAACCATCCGGGGTGCACTGCAGGGACGGGCTGACAAATAGTTGAAAATAGATTTCAGTGTCTCATGATGTTACCAGCAGGACTGGTGTAAGAATCCAGAGCTACTTTTGGATCTATCAACGATAATCCCAATTGGAAAGGTTGAGGACAGTTCAAAGATAACTTGCCCTTCTTTTGGCTGCCAACTTTTAAGAGGATAGCACAGTTGGCTGTTGTCAAACTTGTGTTGAGCTTTACTGAGACATCCTTACAGTGGCTGCTACCCATCAGGGCATGAAATGCTGAGTGCCTGGTTCAGTTTCTCTGGGTGCTTTTCTTATCTTGCCTATTTATCAGCAGAAGAAGACACGAATGAGGAGAGCTTCTTAAAGAAGGGAAGTGAGTCAGTCCACTAAATCCTGTGAGTTCAAACAGATTGACTTGAAAGACCTTGCCAAAAAAAAAAAAAAAACCAACCCACCCAAAACCAAATAAACAGCTGGAAGTCTTTACTGGTGAGGGTATGACGCCTTCTCAAAAATAGAATGTGATGGAGCAGCCAGTGGAGGATAGAGGCACTTGGACTGCATTAAGAAAACATGTGGCGTTGCAGTTTGGCTCGCCAACCCACATCTGGAGCAATGACAGAAAGGCATTTGAATCACAATTGCTGTGTGAAATGTGCTGACAGCTGCAGAGAGCCAAGGTGAGGTCAGTGTTGTCCACCTGTGAGTAGCTGGGAAGCACAAAGATTTAGCTGTGTTACTGGTGAGGCTGAAATCAGCAAACCCCAGCAAGACGGGTACACAAGCACTTTTTGCTGTCTTATTCCTTATTAACATTTCTAACTGTCCCCTATCTGTTGCTGTTCCTCCTGTGAGTATTCCGGGACTTTGCCAGCATATACTTCCATATGACTTTGCTTAAGCAGCCGGAACTGGCAAGGATTCCTCACAGTTCAGTGGCTGAGTGAGATGGTAGAGCCTGCCATCTGTGATGAGAAGACAGAAAGTGGAGAAGCGAGTGATGTGGAAGTGAGTACGCCAGCATAAGATGCCAAGATAAGTTTCTTTCATCTAGAGAACTGTGTAGCCATGAAACTGGAAAAGTGCAGCCAGAGGAAAAATAAAAAATATCCTAAAGCTTAACCTTCGTCAGAAAGGACTTTGCACAGTGATTGAGGACAATGTGTAATTTCTTGCTGTGAAGCGGGAGCTCCTCCCTCCACACTTTGCACAGGGAATTGGAGGACAGATCTGCTGAAATAGAAATAATAATAGGGCCTCCTCTGAAGAGACTCTGCTGCCCTTCTAGAGGAAGGCAGAAAAGAGATATCCAAGGATGGTTTTGTAATTCACCAGAGGCCAGTGGAGGAGAGGGAAATCCTTGGGATATGACATGATGTGGCCTTCAACAGCACCTGTTCATGGTCCATGGCTAACCTGAAATAGATAAACCCTGCACCATCCGTTTTGCTTAGAACCAGCAGTGAGCAGTGTCCCAGTGACTGAACCTAAGGCACAAGCAGGAAGGCCAACATGGGAACCCAAGTGGATGACAAGATTTTGAAGAGTTACAATAGTAATAAAACATTTTTTATTGCTGTTTTTCTTTCAAATCATTATTAAACCAGTGAAAGGAATGTTGCAATAAATCATGGCGTATTTTTATACAGTGTCAGTCTGTTTTGTATTATGTCACCCCTGAGTGGGAGTATGAGTCTTGGATGAAGTTACGTTTCACACATGTGTGTTGGAGCTGTTTTGGATTATCCTGGTCACTTGTTTTCTGGAGTATCCTACACTGTTCAGCTATTGGCATTCACCAAACTGTTCAGGTTTGGGGCAACTTCTCGCCTTCCCCTTCAGCACAGCCTAATGCTGACTGCTTATGGATGTGTTCAGAGTTTTGTAGAAATACCAAAATATCCCATTAACTGTCAAATATGGAACAGCACAAAATGAATAGTGTCCCAAAAATGTAATAGGAAAGTAAAACAATGTGGTTGCCAAAAGTGTTTCACAATCAAGTCAACTAATTACCAACGAGTTTCCCTGAGGCAGAAGAGATCTGACTAAGAATACAAGTGACTTGGTGGAAACACCTTGTTCACTCTCTGCAGAAAAACTGCATGAGGGAAAGCACCGGCAAGTGATGCCTTTTGAACAGAAACTTTGGGTATCTGGACTGGTGAGGTCAGCTTGGTGCAGCTGGCACGTACTTTCAGTCTGGACTACCTGCTGTGCAGCACCTTGTAAAGCCTCATAGTAGGTCCTTTATCCTGAAAAAAATTATTGGATTTTATTCCTGAGTAAGAAAAGGCTGCAGAAATGGTCTGGCCTCCTGTTCTGCACCTTTAAAACACCCACTATACACCAGCCTGTTAAGGATCCTCAGTCTGGGAGAGATCAGATTTAAAGTGATTCTCACTTTGCTTAGAAGAAATTGATAGTTTGCATGCAGGTGGAATACATTTCCTTAGGAAGCATTTTTCCAAGAAAGACTGTAGTTTTCAATTTTGAATGTTTTTATGTACCTCTTGCTGATGTCTATCTGTACTGCAGACAAGGATTTCTTATTTCTGTTATGATCTTTAATTGAGCAGAAATCAAATACTTTGACAGAGATGCCATTTCACTATTGAAATTAACTTTTTAACTTTGCCTGTTAATTAAAACTAAAGCAAAATAGTCTTTTTGGAATCATGTAGCTGGTAATTTTTGTGCTTTGTGCTCTTTGGGATGCACCTGTTCAATTTATGAATTGTTTCCTTCTTTAAAAATCACATTCATGGAGGCAGTTTAATTCATGGAAGGCCATGTCAGAATAGAGCTATTCAGCATCTTAACCCAATATTTGAAAAGTTTTGTTTTAAAGATGAGTACTGTATGCTTCAGATTACTAAATAATAATATTTTTTACCTTTCCTGATTGCCCTCTCCAGATATGACAATGGAATGCAAACTTTTGAAGTGTTAGTTTTAATGATCCGTGTTGTATTGTGATATAGCAAATGTGAGATGTTGAAATGTAGCAAAAAGCCTTTTGTGAGGTCTTCACTTTTCACTCTGAAATGCAATTTTACCAAAGCACACGGCCTCATGGTCTGCCTATTTTTCAGCATGAATTCTGTAAGTGAAACTGTTTCTTTAACAAGATGGTATTTCTTACAATATTAAGATGTTGAGGTCAAAATTCATATTTGCTTCTTCTTCTGTTAACTGCTGTTTTCTTTAAAAAAAGGCATCTTGTTTTTTCCTATAGCCCTTTCTTTTCTGAAGACACATTTAGACAATCACCATTCACTTCCAACTCAAAAGATCTCCTGCCCAACGAAACTACTCTTCATGGAAAGACGTCTGCACCAGGTCAGATACCTTTTTCTTTCATTACTTCCAGTTAACAGATATTTTTTGAATTTTCTTACTGTAAACTCCACCACCTGACCAATGCTCTTAAAATATGGTTTGCTTTGTGAAAAGGTAGCTATTTCTCCATTATAATAAGTGCTGGTTATTTAGAAGAAAAAGAGAAAAGTTAAATATTGCGGGAGCGTTTGTGTTAATGGTCTTTAGGCTGCTGTTTCTATGAATTGTGTAGTAGTCTATTGCAGATTAAATTTAGCAATATCAAGAGAGTTGAGGGGTGTTTTTGTGTGTGTGTGTCTGCCGCTGTACTGATGCTGAATTACTGTCTGCTATTCTCCTGTTCCTGGCCATTTCCATCTCCATCTCTGGAGTACAGATGAAACGTTTGCAGGACATGTAGCGGGGTGGCTGAGCTTGGCAATACAATTTTCCTGCCTTTAGCAGTAATTTAGAACCTTTCTGGAAGGATGTGGAGCTCTTCAAATGTACTGAAAGGCCACAGTGTCTGTGGGTGCCTTCCCACTGATTTTCTGAACTAGTTGACAGGCATTTTATGTCCAGATATAGCTTGGGTTATATTCTGCATTAAAATGGAAAATACAGGCATGCAATAGTACTATTCAAGGTCGCACTGAACACATGCAAAAACTTGATATGTGCCTTCACTATCCTGCTGAAAAATAACTCGTTTGCTGTTATCTGTTCTTAAATTAATAGCTCTGGGGTTCTAAAGGTCAGTAATTACACAGTCAGCTGTAGGGGGGGTTATTCACCTTTTCTTAGCAATCAATAAACTTTTGGGCACGTTACTGCTAATTTTCAGCTATAGACTGTCATTTAATTTACAACTTAACAGACCCTTCATTTTTTTTTAATGCTTGAATAGTCATTTGACAGCTTGCGAAGTGGCAGATGAGGGTAAGAGCTAGATGCTGTCTAAGGGTAAATATGCATAGCAAGAAGAAAAAAAATTGTAGTATAAGGACAAGGGTCTCCAGGCTGTGCACAGACACACTTCAGCAAGGAAGCAGTGGATTCTGTACTCTGGATGAGGAGAACCAGATCAGGTGTGGTGCTTTTAAGTATTAAAATGTAAGCCAGGTTAGCACTTTCAATCCTGGCTTTTGACCTTGGCATAACATGGAATATTCATATGCCCAGATGAAAGATGAGAATTCACAGACTCCTCAGGCAGGGCTGGGTACCTCAGAGGACACGGCCTCTAGCAGCAAGACTCTTACATCATACCAAGATAAATGCATAGGAATTTAAATTCTCTCTAAGACTTCACTTTCAGCTAGGCCACTGGAAGTACGGGTGGGTTTTGGTGACATGTTTGATCTTCTGCTTAAATGATGTAAGGTATCTTGTTGGTTAGATCATCCTGGAGTGTTAGAAAGGCTTCTGAGGAACTGGGTTTTCATATGTTTGTGCTGCTGCATAATCTGTTTTGTGGAACCTTGATAGGTCTGTGTATTATAATACATATTGCTCTGTGGTTGCAAGAGTCTGATATATAATAGTAGCAAGTATACTGAAAATTTTAAAATGCCAATTTCTGCTACATTTTTTTTTTTAGCAACTCTTCTAATTCCAAATATGTTGTTTTTTCTCAGCTTCACAACAAATTCTTGGGCCAGAAGTGCAACTTTGCAGTAGCACCAATAATGTGATTTAAATTTGTAATCAATTACAAATATTATATTCATGTAAAAGAGCAGCAGAACGCCCACAGGTAAATTTCCTAGTAGTTTCAGCCTTGCAAGAAGAAATGGCCTATGTAGTGCTATGGATAGTTCTGAAAACATTTTATCCCTTCAGAGAGCAGCATTAAGGAACACAAACAAACCATTGTGCAAGGCCTACAGAAAGTGTTACAGAAAATGCTGTGGAAGCGTGTATGTGGTCTCCCACATCAAAATGCTTTCACTTAAGATTTCTTTCATGTTACTCCATCCCTGAAACAGGACAGTAAGAAGCAGAAAAGAGCAGCGTAAGAAAATGCTGGGAAATTCCCAGTCCAGTGGCCCTGGTGGGACCCCACATACACGGTTGCCGCTTCTCAAGTGAGCACCAAAACGGGCAGCTGTGTCCCCAGACTCCTGCCAAATTTCTCTCTGCAGACTTTTTGGCACCCTAGCTGTAGAGGAATTGGGAAAAGTGACAGGAACATGGGACAGTAAGATATTTCATGTGTCAAATTCAATTCTTTTCTGTACTAGGTGACATTATGCAATCTTATTCATTACCAAGCTCCATCTTAAACCCCATCATCCTTATTATTTTTATGAGGATGCTGTTTCAGAAGCTCACTCCTTTGAAGAACTGGGACCACTCTCTTTGCAGCCTGAATTTATTCACAGCAAGTTCTACTTTTGTTATCTCACCAGTGCTTCCTTCAACTTTGATAATTCTTCTTCCTTGAGATGTTCACCATCTGATGTGCCACTCGTTACATTCCTCTAATCCTGCCTTCATTTTGGGAAAGTGAGCCAGCCAGTCTTCTGGGTTTTTGAAGCGACAGGGTTTCCATTTCCTAGCCTTTTTCTGCCTCTGTTTAGGGGCATTAATTTCTGCAGATATGAGTAGTCAGAGCTATATGTGCTCTTTCACAGGAGGTTTTATCCCTGACTTTTTCAGCAGCCTGCAGTCTTCTGAGTGCATATTGGAAATGCCTCTCCTGATTAATCACAGCTTTGTAACTGGAACATGCTGGTGTCTCTCTTGCTGGTCAAATAGTAACATGTTTTTCTTTTCCTTTATAATTTCAGCTGATGATTTCAGCATGCAACAGAAAATCTTGTTCCTACACTCTTAGGCATATGACCTTGTAATTTAAATTGTTTCACTTGTTATTCTAGCTCTCAAGATGATTTCTTTAGTACTCTGAAATTTCTGCATATTGATATTGCTTTCATTAATGCAGTTCTTTGGGTTTGTTTGGGGGTTTTGTGTGTGCTTGGTTTGTTTGGGGGTTTTGTGTAAGTGTGTGTGTTGAAGCTATTAAAGAGGATTTTTAAGTACAATGGGTCCAAAGTTCAGTCCTTGAGACTCAAGCTTAGTGGCCCCCTCAGCACAAACCACTTCACTTTATAGCCAGTTTATAAGAAAATTGCAAATTTGGGTCTTTAAGTGGCAGAGCACTCTTTATAGGGCATTGAGTGGATAAGATTCCCCCAAGGAGTATGAAATAATTAGGAAAGAATATTAAAAGATGTGTGAATGCAATTCACTGATCAGGGCATTTAGTGGAGGGGAAAAAAAACCTAAATAAATAATGATATTGTGATGGATTTGGCCTGAAAAAAGGGTGGAGGGTTCCTAATCAGCAGCAGTATCACAGGCAGGAGAGTTGATTTTAATTCAGGTATCCAAGGAACTAACAATGAAATCTCCAACAGCTGTCAGAAAGGGACTCATCAGACTCACAGAAGTCATGGTATCTCCCTGATAATCTGTGGTGAATTCTTAATACTCTGAGAAGGGAAGACAGAGTTTTCTAGGGTATATAGTTCAAATTTACTGGTTAGATATGGGGAATTGATTCTCTCACTTTTTAAAGGTATTTTCTATGTTAATAACCACATTATTATATTGCACTTTTCTGTATTAGTTTTACTGTCCAAATAACTTCATTTTTACTCAAAAATGGAAATAAAATAGTTTTGATATCTACATCAACCAAACACACTTTGCTTAAAAGTTACCATATATCAAAGCAGTATCTATTACAGAGTCATATCCAAACCAATTCAATAATTTCAGCTGCTCCTTATAAGAATGTGGCCTCTTTTAATCTAGCAAAAGGTAGGGTGAAGAAATTAAAATTTTTGTGTCAAACAGTCTCTTTAAAAAAGGACATTTTCATCTTCTGTTTTATAAGATTCTTCTTTTGACAGAATAGTTTTATGTCAGACTATATAGTTCAGTTCAGATCACTGGATAAATTAAAAACTTGATCTTATGCTGCTTTTCCTGACCCATAGTCAGTCTTTAATGTACTTTAATAGTTTTCCACCATCTCATTGACTCATTCTGTAAATCAAATCTGCCTTCATGGAAGCCAGATGAGTGATATTCATTATTCCTTTTCTGGATGGTTCATTAACATTGGTGAAAACCTCAGCCATGGCTTTTTGTGATTTTTTTTCTCCATGTATATCTATCTGTGTTTAGTGTAATAATATTTCATTATTTTCTCTCCTGTTTGTCAAGGACCTGATATGCTCCTTCATTTCCATTGACAGTGCCAAATACTGAAATAATCCCATCTGTAGTGGATTAAATTTTTTTTTTATCTATTTTTTTGTTAGAATTCAGTACTACTTGCAACACTGTAATTTTGATGATGGTAAATGAATTTCACGTGGCTAAAATTAACTTTTGGAACTGGAGGATGTAGGTCCTCTCTTTTTAAATTTTGCCACAATTTAATTTACTGCTTGTTGGTTTGTTTCAGTGAGATAAAGCCAGTAAAGCTCCAGTCCCTTTTTGAAATGCATCAGAGCCTCCTTTGCCATGTGTGTCCACACTCTGCACTGACCTGTAGGATGACAGGCCATGCTTCCTCTTCAGGATTGTCCAGAATCAGTAGCATGGTGCTCAGTTCAGTAGAAATTTGGAAACATAGTGCAAAAATTTTGCATTTTGGCAGTGTCAGTTGTTCTTTTATTGATAATGTAATTAGTGGGATCAGCCCATTTTTATGTTTATGGATCTAAGGTAATATGTGGAACAAAGACTCCAGTATGTTTGGAACTGCAGGACTATTGTGCAAAGGTGCAGGTTTCTCCTGTTACTGTTCATACTCACACTGGCCTTTTCTCTAGAGCAGCACTTCCACTGTAACTTCAGTAACACTAAAAGGTGAAATCCTGCCTGCTCCCAGGGCCTCATCTTTGCACATTCTGCTCACTGCAGCACTAACACCTATGTGGCCACAGCAGGGGAAGTAGTGAACTAATCTCTTTTTTTCCCCTAATAGTGTGTGGGAATGGTGGGATGTGAGCAGGGTGAAGGGAGGCTGTATCCTTCAACCATGTGAAATATCAGCATTTGTGTGAGACTTGTGTGCCCATGAGCACACTTCATCTTGTTTATTTTCTGCTGTTACTGTAGCTGGAAAATAGCTCCTGAGGGTTTAGAATTTTACCTTGAATATGATAAATTATCATGGTGGTGGTGTTGTGGAGATACCACATTCTTTAGTATGAGTTTTCATGTATCTTCCTGCCTAATTCCTTTTTAAAGATGCTTTAAGGCCAACATAGCTCTTGATGTTGTAATTTTCTGTGACTCCAAGCATCCAGAAAGTGGATAGCAAGACATCTTTGGTCCAACCAGCAAAGGTGCTCATATCCAATATTTTCTGGCAGTATTTGTGCTCTATTCTGATTTCCTGTGCTCTGCAGGAAACTAAACTTCTGCAACCTTCTACAGCAACCAGCTCTGAATTTTGGGTCATCACCATGAGACCGCTGTAAGCACACTGAGAAATGAAGGGACACCTTGAGAAATCAAACGATTTCTGTGCGTGGGATCACTGCTGTTCTGTCACCCTGGAAAATACCCTTAGGCCTTAGGGGTCTATGAAACACACAAACCCTGTGAATTTGCTCTGAAATGACCAGCAGTGAAATGCTGGCATTTAAATTGCCCTTGTGTAGCTTCCCTGCTATGTACCCATGGAGTTAATTAGAATGATTCACACCTTCTTACTGTTGTTTGCTTACATCTGCCAAAAAGCCTCTAACTCCACATTGTGGGTAATCCTATTTACTGTAGGAAGGCTTTCTTAAAATGTTCAAATGTTAGAACTTGTAAATGAAAGCCCGGGCTTAAGAGCATGATAACAAGCAATCGATTTTGAATTTATTCAGGGCAACAGAACCCATGGATTATTATTTTTGAGAGAATCACAGAATGACTGAGGTATGAAGTCTAGTTCCAGTCCCTTTCTCAGAGCAGCATCCCAGGGTAGGTACAGCATCTTGCTCTCAAGGCTATGTCCAATCAGGTTCTGAATATCTCCAGGAATGGAGACTCTGGACAATCTGTGAGCCAGCTGTGCCAATGTTTGACCTTGCTCACCATAAGAAAAATTGTTTTCTTATGTTTAAATGGATTTTCCTGTGTTTTAATTTGTGCCTTTGCCTCCTCTCCACTGGCATCACTAAGAAGAGCCTGGCTTTATCTTATTCCACCCTATGAGGTATTTATCCAGGTTGGAGAGATCCCACCAAGTCACCTTTTTTCCACACTGAGCAGTCCTAGTTCTCTCAGGCTCTCCTTGTATGACAGCTGCTCCATTCCCTTAATCATGGTTGCTGGACTTCAGACTTCTTTGGAAGCCTAAGAGAATATTTCAAGCCCCTGGCAGCTGTTTCTGTCCCTGTGACGGAACAGCAATTTTTATGGCCAATGTAATTGCAGGGCGGGGAGGGCACGTGCATGTGAATTGACTTCCACAGTGCTTTTTCCCCACCTTGCTTTATCCCATTATTAGTGCTTATGATCATTTTATCTGCTCTCAGTTTTGGTCTGAGTTATGAGCTCTGCCCATCCAAGACATTGGATACCTCCTTCAGTTTCCTGATGATGGGAGTCCCTGACCCCTGTTGGCTTCCTGTCAGGGTAGAAAAGTGAGAGTGGCACTTAATTCACTATCAAGGCATGTTCCATCAGGCACTTGGTCCTGCTGTTCATTTCTGTCTTAGGATTTCTGTGAAATGTGCTTGGGGAAAGTGGTGCTGGAAGCAGATGCCACACAGTCATTGCTGCCTGCAGGGCACAATTGTAGGTACTCCCTAAGCCGTGCAAAGTCTGCCTCTCTCAGTCCTCAAAAGCACCCTTGTAATTTTATTTTTCTTCTGGTACTTGTCTGGGAGTAAGATTCAACCAAATACTCTTCTTTGTGTGTGTATACATGGCTGTGCCTGTGTATGGCTGTGTAAAAATCCATGCAGGTGCATGAAAAAGGCTACAGGAGAGATGTCCCTCTAACAAATCCAACCTGTGTGACAGCTTCACAGATGGTAGGAAAGGGTTTTTTTTGTGACAGAGTGGCAGATTGATTTTAGTAACTGATTTGAGTTCCTTATCTGCCACATGCTAATTCTTCCCACAAAAAGAGTGTCTTGTGGGTACAAGTGCCTGGTGTGAGCTCTCTGGAAGGCCAGGGGCGGTCGGCCACTGGGGTGGCTCTCTGCAGTCTCATAGCAGGAGACAGATAGCTGGCAACTTGTGGAAAGTCATTCTAGGAAGGTGAGATAGTTGGGCTGCCGTAGAAGTGGGCTGTACTTGGCATAGATCTCCAAAGCAAGACAGATTTTGCAGAATTTGTTCACCATCATTCAGTGCTAAAGTGCCCGATAGCGGCTCTGGCACGTTTTCCATCTATCGCATCCTGTCTTCAGATCCCCGTGCCCGTCTGCCTGCGTGCAGCCTTCTCCCTGCACTCAGCTGCCTTGACAACCACTTTGCACCGCAGCCATTGAGCAGAGGCTTCCACATTTCTGGTTCCTTCCTTGGGATCATGGCCAAGGAGGCTTCAACTGATTGCAGTTTTCTGGATTTGCTCCAGGTTAGCAGGTTAGCATCTCCTGCACATGTGGCACAGATCTGTGCTGCATCAGTAGAGGCTGTCTCCTGAGCAGCCACACACTTTCCATTAGTAGCAGAGTCCCTTTCAGAGCTGAAAATATCATTTATTATGCAGAACAATTTCAAAACAGCAAATTTGAAAAAAAAACATGCTCAAGCATGTGTATGGTGTGTTTTCTGGCTAAAGCAGGACAAGTGAAATGTGCAGCACGTGCATTATTGTACATGTCTTAGTATTTCTTAACCATCAGTATTTACTGGGCAGGGAATGTGATCATATCCTTCTGAGCATCCCATGAAACTCCTGGTGAATTGGCCAGTCTCTCAATACAGGCCAAACAGGCAGGACTTTGCACAAATTGATGTGGCCGCATAGATCCCACTTCTTTTCCCTGTGAAGTCACTGCACTGATTATTTTGCCAATTGTTTACAGGACCTTCAAGATGAAAGGTGTTAATTAAAACAAGCAGAAGAGTTCATGACTAATGGCTATCTTGAAAGGCACTTGACATCTATCTGAAAACTTGTGTTTCTTGTTTTACTATGGGCTGCCTTTATACAGGGTAAATTTTATTTTCCAATACTGTGCAGTGTTCCCATAGAGGCAGAAATACTCATTGACATCTCGTATTATTTTGGCAACTCTTATTATTTAACTTACCGTAACAAGTTTGCTGAGTAATAGTTACTCAATAGCAAGTAATTTTTGAAAAAGTAAAATCATTGTTGCCATAAATATTCTTAACCAGATAACACAAGTGGAGGTCAAATCTGAGAAGGGTTTTTTGAGCAGCTACAATCATTGGAAGTGTTTAGTGGGAAATGTGGGACTTTGTCTACCACGTATTATTCTGGGAAGTGAATCTGGGACAGCACAGGGCTGCCCAGCATGTTCTTGGGAGCTGTCTTCTGATGCAGGTGATGGAAGACAGCTTGGGGAAGAATGACACGAAGTTGTAGAATTGGTTTTGGGAAAGAAAAAAGGGAAAACAGCAAAATTAAGCCTGTTGGCTTCAGGAAGGGCAACTGGAATCAACTTGGAGATGCATATGGAAAAAAACTAACAATAGTTAATGACCTCTGGGCTTGAGTGAAGCTTCTGATGTGTCCTCCCACAATATGCCCAGGGTGAGCAGGGAAACCCAGGGTAGGTACAGCTCTAATTAAGGGTGAGGTGTAGCTGTCACAGCCCAGGGACCACATGGGGTCTGCAAGAGGCTGTGCTTGCTCTGGCATTCATTCATTTCACTAACGCTGTGGATGATGGAGGAGAATGGATGTTTATTAAATGTCTGTGGCACACCTTGCTAGGAGGTGCTATAAGCACTTCAGAGGACAGAACTGGAGTTCAGGCTTACCTTGAGGAACTGAAGAAACTATGAAAACTAGCAACCAATGCAGTGAGATCAAAGTTCTGTGCCTGGGGGAATGGTGAGTGCCATGAAGAAGGGGGAGGGATGAATGCCAGGCAGTGCAGCTCAAGGCAGGGATCTGGATTAGTGTTGGTCAGACACTGTGTTAAAAGGTGGCATTGCAGAAAGGACAAACATCTGGCTGAGCTGTTGGGAATGCTGTCTGTAAGGCACATGTGGTAATTCTGCTCTGCAGCTGGAGCCCAGAGTTCAATTTTGGACTCTGTAATCCAAGAACAATGTGAAGGAGACAGCAATGGTCAGAGGTTTAGAACACATGAGCTGTGCATGAAGGTTGAAGAATTTTACCAATTTATTTAGTCTGGATAAGAAAAGAAGGGAGATATGATAATGGCTGTCAGATATATAAAATGACAGCTTTGAGAGAAAATAATAAACCTTGCCTGTGTTGAAGTGAGCAGAATTAGGGATAACCAGTTTAAATGACAGCAGAGGAGATTGCAACTAAACACCAAGTGAAACTTTCTAGCAGTGGAGTGTTTTTGCACTGGCACAACTGTCAGAAGAGCCTCTGGAGCCCCTGTAACAGGAGGATTTTTAAAAAAAAATTAGTAAGAAAAGCATTTGTTGGGACTGATGGGTAAGTTTGGTGAGTGACTGATCTGCCTCTGGGTGTGAGAGAGACAAGCTGGCCTCCAG
>VYZP01080228.1:2480-23281 GCA_013400635.1 Hypocryptadius cinnamomeus | reverse complement strand
AAAAAAAAAAAAAAAAGCCATTTTTCCTCTGGGCCATATCACATTACTTCATCTGCAGCCACAAAACCCAGCTGAGGTTCCTTGTGATAACTGTGAACGATGAAGGAGCTCTTGGAGTCAGGCAGGGATTCTTCCAGGACTGCTCCTTCTCAGCCAGCAAATTCAATATTTGGGAGGGCCTGACTTTGCATCTGTTGTGAATTTTACATTGTTCTATTCATTCTTGTTGTGTAAGGGATGCAGGTACCACAAGACAGTCCTGTTTGTGCTTTGGGCTATAGCAAGGCAGTGGTAATACAAGCTGGGGGAAAGAGAGGCTGTTGCCCAGCTTTATCCTCAAATTGATGCCATGATGTACACTTTGTAAAAGTAGTTTTCAAGTAATGACTGCAATATTAGTGTAGCTTTAGGGTTCCTTAAAAATCTGCAACTTCAGCCACGTTGCACAGAATTTACTGGATTTTTTTCTCTCTTCTTGGTTGTTTCTTAAGTTTTGAGTTTAATGCAGAGAATAAAAGTAAATCCCAGAGCTTTGTAATGCAGATGAAGGTTATCACAAGGTATCTCATGGTTTCTTCAGAAGTCTTCTGTTGTAAAAGAGAAGTGAAAATGGGTGTGAGATTTGATGCAAAGGTAGAATGTGGGAGCGACTTTGTGTTTTCAAGTCAGTTGTCGTCCCAATCTTTTCTTTGCTCTGACTTTCTCCTCTGCTTCTGATTGTCCATTTTTGAGCAATGGGCTCACTCTTAGCAGTGAAGGGGGCTTCACTTTTTTTTTCATGTTTTTCTATGGAGTCAACTTTAAAGTTCATCTTTTACCTGTTTTTATTCTTTTCCCAAACCCTGGCATTTTTATTGTTTCTCAGCAACCTTTTCAAGTGCTGCTGTCTGTTGTGCACTTGGACTACTTCTGTGCACAATATTAATGTTTCTTTTGATAGGCTGTGGAAGCACTTCACTGAAGTATTTCCAACTTTGATGGTTGCTGTTTTCAGAAAGAGCAGCTTAAGTACTGTGCTGCTGATAGAGAAAATCACTTGCGTTCTACTTTCTTCGATATCAAGGATTTTAAATTATCATAACATTACTGCTTTTTATCAAGCTCCACAGTAACATTACACATTTGCAAAGCTTTTGAGGGGAAAAAAATAAGAGCATTAATTGGTAAAGTTTTTGTATTGGAAAGTAGACTTTTCTGCTTCCTCTGTGCATTTGTTCTGTCATTCAGATTGATTATGTGCAGATTTTTCGGCTTATGAAACAAAAAGGAATGACTCCCTCACATGTGCAGCAAGAGTTTTCTGTCTTCTTTGTACTTTTGTGGGGAATATAGGAAAATGTTATGCCTAGAAAGCAACTGCTTATCTCAGTTAATAGTGGATGAGTCTGCTCACAGTAAAAGATACACCCTGAACCAAGAGCAGACAGGATGCAAAGATGCAGGGGGGGACAAATGAAGACTGCAGGGCCAGTCAGGATCTCTGACACCTTAGATAATTTGAGAGATATCTTACTCAGGAACTACAGTACCTGGAAGGATTCCACTGTTTATTTTAACTGACTTGCTAGAAATAAGGATTCTGGCCCTACAAATAAAACCTTTGTGGAAGCAAGTTGGAAAGAGAGTAAGATATATAATATTTGGAGAACTTCAATTTTGTATAGTCAATATATTTTTGAGCTTGGGAACCTTTCACAGGCTTTTGGCAAACAAGCTTGCCACAGAGCCATAATTACATATTTCATAAAAGGAGTTCTCAATTTTTAAATACAGTGTGCTTGCCAGAGGTGATGGATGAACATGTAAGGGGAAGGCTCCAAAGTAATAAAATGCATCTTTGATGATGGGAACACTGCAGAAATAGGAAGACTGTATAATAAGATAGATAAATGCAGACAGAAGAAGGAAAGAAAATTTCTTTGAGCAAATAAATGTTTTTAAAGCAATGTTTGCATGATTATCTGACCTTATTACCTTCTTTCTGAATAAATAATTTCTTAAAGTTTTTGTCTTTTAGACATTGCCAAACAGAAATAACCTTACAAATGGAGCAAGCTTTTCTGACATTCCTGTAGAGCTGCATGCAGTGTATTTACATCTTTGGTAGATGTGGTGTACTTGACAGATCTCAAAGGAAAAAGCAGCAATTCACTTCAGGCTGGGAGCAGCCAAAAGTTACCTGATCATTGTTTAGTGCCCCAAGTCTTTCTGAGCAAAGTGAGATGCCTTGCTGTTGAACATCTGCACAGGAGTGTTCATCCTCTTGCCATGAGCTCACAGAACCCTGGTTACCTTCTCCACTGTTTCTTAGTCAGTTTATTAATTTTCTGGTTTGGTGGCCTGCAAGCAGCATTTATTGAAAACACTCCAACCTCCACTCTCTCTTTTCACAGGATTTCTGTTCATTTAATTTTCTGGGCTGGTTTCTCCTTGACCATTTGTGTGGTGTCAAACTGTCTGAATAACCCAAAATATAACCCTGACATACACTACCAGAAGAATGGAGGGAAAAGGAATTTTGACCTTCCATGTTAAGGCTTATCAGCACCTCTCAATCCCATCTCTACATGGAGTACTTATTGCAGAGAACAATCTATTTAATTCATATCCATGGGATCCCATCTGACCATAAAGATCTGCCCTTGTGGATTTTGTTGCTTCCAAGGTCTATGGAGGTGTGAAGATAAAACAGAGAAGCAGCTGTTTTAACTGAGCTACAGGATGTGAGAGCAGACAGTAAACCAGCAAAAGTTATAAACATGAATTTATCTTCTTTGAATGATACCTCTGCACACTTTGTCTTCTTCACTTAAATAGTGGTTTCATTCTTTCCATTGTTTGTATAAAGAGATAAAGTTGGGCATGGCATTGGACAGCATATTAAAACATAATGTAGCATAAAACACTGTGAAGAAGTAATTGACAAATACATCTAAGTAAAGGAAAATAAATAATCAAAATATGAGAGTCCAAAGCCAGTCCCTGGGGAGTTCTTGAGTCTGACAGCCACCAGCAGTGTCAGGGCTGATTGGGTGGCTCCAGACAGTCACTTTTGTACTCAGGTCACGCCTCGTCCTCTTCTTCACTTGCAGCTTCCACCAGATATGGTGTCCTCTCTCCAGGCATATCCTGACAAAAGTCAGAGTAGACTTTTCAGAAGGGGCGCTTAACACACTCTCTGTATTGATATCACCGGGTGGAGAGGAAGAGGAAAAGATTACTTACTAAATGTGAAAACTGAAAATACATATGTGTTCAGAAGTATGCCCAACACCACAGGAAAGGGGTAAATGGTGACTCTTTTAAGCTACAGTGCTTTGTTTGCCAGAAATTAAATCTATTTGGAAGGGGAAGAGGAGGCACAGAACAATGTTTCTGCAGTTGATGTCCTCATCTCAGAGAAAATACAAATGGTGGCAGTTCCTAACCTTCTTGGATGATCAGCTCCACACAGCTGCTCATTATGAAGCTGACCTGTGGCTAGAAGGGGAGTGATACCAGGTGATGCAGGAGGGCAGTAAAGGTGTCCCTAAAGATGTATTCCACTATATTTATTAAGTCTTACCTTTACATAAGATTCTTAGCTCTTAAGTGTTCTATGCAAAGTTATTTCAAAATAATTTTAGCACTAGCTTTGTAATATCCTGAATCTTAATCCTTCTGTTTCTTTTTAATGTTGTACTGGAGAACTTGGAGGCCTTTCATTTTACTGGGCATATTTTGTTTTAAACTCCAAAACTCACACAGAAATGCAATGTATTGCTTAATAATTTCAATATAACTTTGTCTTGTATGATTTTCTAACATAGGAGTTTTGGAATTTGCTGTGGACATTTAAAGCAGAAATCTTGTATCAAGTCCTTTTTTTTTTCCCCTCTCTTTTTTTTTTTCATTTTAGTATAGGGGATGTCATGGTAAAAGATGGATTTCTGTGAGACATCTTTCACTACAGTGATTTATTATTTAACATTAGTTGGTCTCAGTCCATCTTCTTCCTGGCTACTGTGTAAGGTGCTCTTTAAGGCTAACAATACTGACTGCCTGGGAACAGGATGCACAGAGAACACCGTGCACGGCCCGGTGTTGTGGTCCTGGAGTCCCTGGGCCTGTACTCACTTCCCAGAAAACACCATTCCCTGGCATTCATTAGAGCCAGAGCCCAAGGAATGAATGTAGAAGTTGACTCATGTGACTCTTCAGGTCACTGGCAAGGTCAGGTGCCAGGCATGCTCTGGGAAGATTTCCAGACCACTGCATGGACACAGAGCTCCAGTCTCCAGGATGAAACCAAAGCTTGCCCAGAGGGTAGGATGGGTGGAAATAGGTGGTTTTCCTTGGAGCTGAGAAATCTTTCACAAAGTGCTGAGGCTCCTGTTGCAAGAGACCAGCTCTGGTTTGCCATGACCAAGCTAAGAAGCTGCTGAATAGAAAAAGCATTTTGCTGCAGAGAGAAGATTCAGTCAGAAGGAAGAAGCGCTGTAGTTATGACTCCACAAATACATCTTTCAAGTAAACAGAAGTACTTTCAGAACACCTCAGTGTCCTCTTTTGCATCAATGAAAAATATGCAGCTGTTTTGCAAGGGACTGGCTGTCACCAGTTTGACAGAATCAGAAAGCTGCTATTTTTCCAGCTTCCCATGAGCTTCCTAGGACAATCCCTCATAGGGAAGAGGATATTATATTTCTTTTTCTTAAGAGATAAAAGAGGGCTGATGACTAATACTGAAGTGAATTGTTAAGAGACTTATTTACTTAATTGAGCCTGCTTGTTTGGTACATGTCCCAATTAATTCATTTTTTGTTGTAACCATATTGAAGCAACCTACACCCTTGTGACCTTCTCTTATAATTATTACTATTTTCCTCTTTTGAAGCACTGTTTTGATTATGTACTCAAAAAGCTCTGCTGAAACATCTGTAGCGCTACCACAGAGTCAGATTTTTCCATTGTTTGGAACTCAAGGGTAGCAAGAAAAAGAATCCTTCTTTATTGAAGTTTTTAGAGGTTATGGGTCACTTACAGCCCTTAGGGGATGGTGGGTGTCTTCCTTTTTAATTTCACAAAATGAGTGTTTTGAATAGGCAGAACTTGTTTTCTGACTAGAAATTTTTTTAGGAAAAATGCGTTGTTGGATGGTAGCACTCAGAGGTGGCTCAGAATTCCTCTGGTGTGAATATTGTACATATTACAGGGTCACAGGAGAACAAAACAGCAGTGGAGAAGGAGCTGGCAAGTATCGCCAGCCCTAAATTTGCTGAGATTGCTATGTGGACTCTCTGCCCCAAATGAGGCATTGTTTTTATTATTGCTTAAATTAAATACAGTATTTGACAGCTCTTTGCCTAAACCACAGTGGAGCTGTGTGAAAAGATCTCTCTGAAGGAGAGACTCTCTCAGCCATGGCAAAAACATCTGCAGTGGTAGCTGGCTGTCAGTGAGGGGCTGCCAGTGCAGGGGCGGGTGTTTATTCCTCAGTGCTTCATGGGATGAAGATTTTGTTTGTACCAAACTCCACCATGTTGACTTATGCTCACTACAGTGTTTTTGAACTCCTGTCCCCAGCTCCTCTCCCCCCATTTACCTGGAAATGCCAGCCACGTGGTTTTCCTCCATCAGGGCGTGTTCCCACGTGCTGGTGGAGCTTGTTCTGGGCAGCGATCCCAGAGCAGTGTCAGTTTGGGGAAAGGTGCTCTGCCAGGGGCATCCTTCCTTCCAGTGGAACGAGAAGAATTACACCAAGCCCCTCGCTGCTGGCTGCTGTGTTTAAAAAATACCCTTGTAGTTCTGTGCACCTCTTACTACAGCAGTCCCTTCTCCTCAGGGAACAGGACCCTTGCACAGGGTATTTTTTCACTCAAGACTTGCTGATGCTCTTTCTCTTATTGTTTTAAGTAGTACACTGCTTTCCCCAGCTTCTACCTGCTTTTTGCTCCATTCTGTCCAAATCAAAACTGGCCATGCTCTCAACTTCTTGAAGCATTGTGTAACCTTTTTCCCTCTTCTTCATTCCCAGTCCCTTTCTCTCGACTTCCTTACAAAGTGCTTTCATATCTGTACTCTATGCTCTGTGGGGTTTCTTTTTTTCTGTATTGCAGACTCTGTCTGTTCCTGAAACAATTAAAACCACATATTAAAAGATAATAGCTCACTCTGGGTCACAGTTTTTCAATGGCCCTCTAAGCTGCTGGGGATTTTGATGCCAGAGGACAGTGGTGCTGGGTAGAGCTTACCCTGGATGCCATATACTGTGCTGTGTCCTTTTGTTTTAATGTTTGTCTGAGCAATCTTCTGGTCTTCAGAGTCAGACTGCTCATGTGTGTGTAGTTGTGGCACTTTAGAACATGGCTTTAGTGATGAACCTGGCAGTGTTAGGTTAATGGGTGGACTTGATCTTAGAGGTCTTTTCCAACCTAAATGATTCTGTCATTCTATGTAGCAAGAATTCCTGCCTCAGTAGAAAAGAAACTGTCTGAAAATCTTTATTCAGCTTTGAATAATAATACAGTATTAGACAGACCATCTCAGACCAGGCTTCTTCATGCACCAGGCAAAGGTGGCTGACTGAAAAAGCCAAAGGAGTGGTTGTTCCACAAAACCGTAATTAGAGGTTAATGCTTGCCTTGCTCACTCTTGATTTTCTCTCTGTACATAGCCTGGTTCAACTCCTTGGCTGTGCCTATGTCCAGAACACTTTGGCTCAGCGTTCTGCTTTAGAGTGTGTATGAAAGATGCTGTATGAAAGATTCATTTCCTTTCCAGCAATGGGAGTTTCCTTTCTAAATGAACTCATGTGCCAGATCACACAGCACGCCGCCAAAGTGCTGCATTTTATATGACGCCTACAGGGCTCTACTGAATGAAATCTGCAAGTCTTCAAAGTTCTGAAGATGGCTTTGTGTTTTTTGGCACAGAAACAGAAAAGCTGGGGCTGGAGGTGGGAAATGGATTGCCGTCTTGGAAATTTAACGACCAGCTGTTTCCCTGTGATGTGTGTGGAAAAGTGTTTGGTCGCCAGCAGACCTTGTCCCGGCACCTCTCGTTGCACACAGGTAAGGCAGGGCTTGCCTGTGGCTGTCACAGCACTCGGGGTTTCCATGGGGTTTGTTTTGGGGGGAGAAAGATGGTAAAGAGAGGAGTGTGTGAGCCATCCTCGGCTCACCTGGGGCAGAGCCAAGCACAGGAGCAGGACACAACACCAGAGCGGGCTGAAGGAGTGAACTTTTCATTTCTGTGCAGCCTATGTGAAATTTCTCCTTACAAAACCTGTCGATTCAAGTTTGTCCAGGTTCCAGCAGATCAGACTGTAGACACCAACTGATAACCAAGCTTGGTAATGGAGTTCTGAAGAGAAGGCACAGCCTTTGTTTTTGGACAGATTTGGGGTTTTTTTGGACAGAAATATCATTCACCTGATGAACTTTTCAAGTGTCACTGAACAACGAAAGATTTGGCCTTGGTGTTTTAGATCTGTGAAACTGAAAGAATTGAATAATTCATTCATCTTTGCTCTCATCATACAGTTCTGAGAGGAACAGGGGCTGTTCTACTCCATATCAACTTTCTTGAAGTGAATCTGCTTCAAATCAGCTGAGACAAACAGAATTTTTATATGGAAGATGCACTCTGTCAGCCTGCTGAGGTGCACTGCATAAAATAACATTTGGAAGCAAGAATTTCCCATGTAGTGCTGAGAAATCCTGTTGGTATAATGCCAGTGTATGTTGAGCCATCCAGCAGAACCATCCTGAAAAGGCTCAGATGCTCCATGGTCTAGTGGGGTTTCCTTAGTCCTAAGCTGCTTTATGATATGCCTTTCTCCTCACACTTGTAGCATTATATTTCAATTTTAGAGGAGCAGACCCTCAAAGGAAAAGGTTGTAAAAGCAGACATAATGTTTGGTTATTTTAATCAACCCTTCACAAAATGCAGCCTGGTGCATGCACAAAAACTATGCTGCCAGGATCTAGAAATGATTAATTTAAAATAAATAAGAGGAATATTTAAAATTGTGAAGCATCAGAAACTCATGATGAATTAGTTTATTTTTCTTGACTGTTCTTTGAGTGAGCTTTTTCATTAGTTCATTTTTGGAACTGGACTGATGATATACAGTGTTTCCCTTCCTCCTACCATCAGATTTTAATACAAAATCATCAACTATCAGCTCTCTGCAAGAGATTGCATGGGCAATGTCAACAATAAGTCCAAAAATCAAATAAAAGATGCTGGGTAAAGGAAGTAGTTGTAGACTATTGACCTGTTTCTCCACTGGCTTTGCTGCAGCTCCGTTGCCCCAGTTTTCCAGTTTATAAAGTTTTATATTATCCAACTACAAATGGTAGAGCAAATTAAAAAAGCTTGCCCTAAACTATCTTCAAATTAGTTGGGGTTTTTTTCTGAGTAATTGCTGTGGACTCCTATAAACTTCTAAAATGTCGAGCTTCCAAAGTACCTCATCCTGAAAGCCGCTGGGAGAAACCCAAAGGAATGCACGCTTGGTTACTGGCAGTTTTCAGAGCAGCTGGCTTCAGACTGAGGTATACACTCATGCCTTTCTGCTCCCGTTTTCAGAAGAGAGAAAATACAAATGCCACTTGTGCCCCTATGCTGCTAAGTGCCGTGCTAACCTGAACCAGCACCTGACCGTGCACTCGGTGAAGCTGGTGAGCACCGACACCGAGGACATCGTCAGCGCCGTCACGGCCGAGGGCAGCGATGGAAAGAAGCACCCTTATTACTACAGGTGAGCACCCAGACAGGGGCTGTGCACCAGGCACTGCCTCGTGTGCCTGCTGAGGACATGGGACAGGGCCACCCTTCTGGTGCTGAGGGCTTGGAGCCATGACTGCAGCATTTGTCTTGCCCGTATCTGGCTTAGGATGGGCAGCGAACCCTAGCTGGCTGCTCCGTGCTGTTTGACTTGGCTAGACATTGGGAAGGACTCGTGGGTTTGCTGTGGGGTTGTTTTTTTAAAGTGGCTTTGTGAGGCAGCTGGGCTCTTAGAAGCCCCTCTAACTTTTTAAGCAGTGTTCCTTTAAGTTTTGTGTTTGGAAACATCCCATCATGTACACGGATTCACAGCAAATCTAAAGCCCGGTGCTTCCAGTCGCCTCTGATTGTTCCTTTGTCTTCAGACAAATCCATGAAATCAAATAGCTTAAGTGTTATCAACAATTGTTATATCAATGTACACATTTCCTCTGTTTGCTAGATGTATATATATTCTGTGACCAACATGGCGAAAGAAAGAAAACCTTCAGGAGAATTTGCCTGAAAAATTGAAAGGAATTGCCCAGATAAAATGGATATTTAGACATTCTTCTTGTTGTATGCACTGTTGTGCACTCTGCAAACTGTGATGTGCACTCTAGTGGCCAAGCAGATTACCAAATCACTCTTACTATTAGTCAAAGTGCCAAGAGCAGATTTAATTACAAAATCATAGAAGTAAGAAATAAATGAGACCTGCTGGATTAGATTATCTAGTGCTTCCCCTTGGGAAAGCAAAATAGTGCCCTGGAGTATATGCCTTTTTCAATCTTTCTGGCTTGTTTTAAATGTTAATGACCTAATCAAAGCAAGAGGAGGACTCTGCAAAGAAAGTTAAATTAAAGGGTCCTTTCCACTGCCTCTGAGTATCACTGTGTTTGTGTGCTGGCTGCAAAATCTGTATCCCTGCTAATTATTCGCATAGCTGAAGACTGCTGTTTTCCAGTCAAGCATAAGAAATGTTTGAACCCATTTTTACTTGCTTACACTGAAACTGCCAGGCAGTTTTGCACAAGATCCCAGTTTGGCATGGGAACCATTCCAGGGCTTGAAAATCACTCCTAGAGTGTGCAGCAAGCTCTCTGTTTGTCAGTGTATCAGCTGTACTAAACATCTTGGCAAAGCTGCAGTGCCTCTTATTGCCCAAAGGAATCGGGTAGGTGATGCACAGCATCTGGAATCTGTAGTTTTTAATTAACTTTATGATTATTTAGCATCATTATAGCATGTACAGGATTGTTGCATTGTGCCTGCCCTAATCACATTGGCATGGCTATCAGTTCAAAGGCAGTTCAGCAGACAAAAGAGTTTTGCAGTGAACACTGAGCAGCGAGGAAGAGCACAAAACTGTGCTGAGTTTCCTCTTCCAAATTTGGGGAAGGCAATAAGCTTCTGTTTGTGATTTGGTTTTTAATGTTTCTTTTACTCTTGAATTCTCTTCTGCCTGCAGCTGCCACGTGTGTGGGTTTGAGACAGAGATGAATGTCCAGTTTGTCAGTCATATGTCCCTCCACGTGGATAAGGAGCAGTGGATGTTCTCCATTTGCTGCACGGCGTGCGATTTTGTCACTATGGAAGAGGCAGATATGAAGGCTCATGTCAACAGCAAGCACACAGGTGATGATCCCTCTCTCCCAGCTGCAGCGCTCTCTCTCTTCCTTGCTTTTTAGGTGCAACCTTCACACTTCCCATTAGCACTCTGCTTTCACTGAAATGCTTGCTAATTAAGGCCTGATCTCTCAAAGTTGAAGTGAATTGGACTCCAGCCAGGCAAATAATCTGGTAGTGCAGATCAATTTTCAAGCTTAGTGAAATAAATGAAGGACTACTTAGCCCTTCTTCTTCCTATTCCCCTTATCCCCCAAATCCCCTCTCCTGCTGGAGTCAGTCAAACATTTCATTTGTTTTTCTGGTTTACTATTTCATCAAAATCCTGCTTTGACTTCAGCGATGCTAAGGTGACTTTGAAGGCTAATTGTGCATACCTGGCTCTAAGTCTGAAATAAACATTATGTTGAGCTTTGCTCCTTGCTGTGTTTGCTCCCCCCAGTCCATCAGTTTGGAATTTCACGCTGATGTGTAGTTGACACTGTGATTCAGCAATACCATAAATGTACTTTATATTAAATAGCAGAATAAGTCATGCTCGCTCCCTGGTCCTGCTCACTTACTTGCCAAGGATAAGAGCAATAGCAGTTTTCAAACAAGCTCCATATGCTTAGTCCAACCAATGAAGTCTGGCATAATTTAAGGAGAAGAAAATTGGAATCTTCTTAATTAATTTCTTTTATAAGACCAGGCAGAAGCATTTTTGCTGCCACAAACTATTCACAGTTATATTTACAATATAGAACCTGATTGCATCCAGCACAACTCTTCCATTGCTAAATTGCTTTTCTTGTCCTACCAGAAATAAAATTGGGAAAACAGGAGGGACGAAGAAGAGGGGAGAAAGGAATACAATTGGTTGTGTTCACAGATACATAAGTTAAATGGAACTACAGAAATATGAACTACTGGAAAGCTCTCAAGGGATTTTATGCCAGCATAGCTCTCAGCACTACTTCACTTCATAAAGAGGAGTTCAAGACAAATGAGAAACACCACCCATAGCTATGTGAAAAGCCTCAGAGCTCAAAAGTGAGCTGTGCTCTGCTGTATTTTCCTATTGTGGCTAAAAGATTGAAACTGCTACTTGTCTTTTGATGATAGGCAAAACCCCCTTGTTCTTCCTTCACCCTGCCCAAGTGAGGCCCTCAGCTGGTGATTCAGCCAAATGTTCACACATATGGCAAATACAGGATAAAAAATAGAATGGATTTTCTGGGCCACTTGACTCCAGTTTCTTATCCTGTGATGTTGCCAGGTCATAAAGGGACTGTTTGTGAGGATATTGCATATGCCTTCAAAGAAGTGTCATTGTTTTAAATAAACTATTTCGAGAGACAGGCAGCTGTAGACTTCTTGCATTAAAGATTAGCGACCTTTTTAAAATTTCCAGTGTGTGTTGTAGTGATAATCAGAGTACACATACATTGTTCTTGTCCAGAACTGCCCTCTATCTGAAAGAGCAGTCCTCCTTTTCCTCCCTCCACCTTTCATCCCTCCTTCCACAGTATTTATTCCCTTAGTACATTTCTGGAGAACAACACTCTGCCCTCTAAATGTACACTGAGCCTTTTCCTATATGGAACACAGTTTTCCTGCTGTACCAATCCCTCACTGCATGTGTTCTTGTTGGAACCCCTGTTCTGGACATATGCAATCACAGCTGTACATGCTGAAATGAAATAAGCTGTGGTGGCAGTACAAACCAGCAGCAGCTACTGGGAATAGGTCACACACAATAACATTCTGTGATCACATTTACCTTCCTTGAAGGCTCCCCAACACTGATTGCTCATATTCATCCCCTGTTCTGCTCCAATTCTGCTTTTGTTTTCCTTGACTGTTTCCAACCTAAGCACTTCTCATTTGTAGCAAAAATTCTTGTTACTGGCCCTTCAGGTCACGACCTTGTTCTCTGTGCTATTAAATTTCATTCCATTTGTATTATTCTTGTCCCCAAGGTCAGTGAATCTTTCTGTATGATATCCAGTCATCCTCCCTATTGGCAGCTCGGGTCATCAGATTTCATTAGTGCATTCCTACGTTTTTATCTTAAAGGTGCCACTCAGTTTAAAGTTAAGTACACAGGTGCTGGTGTTTGCAGAGGCCTTGATCAGGGGATTGTACCACATGAAGAATTTTGAAGTTTTAGTGAAGTCTCCTTTTAACACAGCTCTCATTGAACCAGGACATGGGTGGGAGGGAATAATTTGCCCATCCTTGCCTCATTGGCTCATGGCAGTTCTCATATGGGAACTCTCTCTCTTGTTCAGTTCTAGTGTGTGATAGGACTTGGGATTTGGACTTCATACATTTATTGCACACATAAGGAAGCTCTGATGCTTTCTTTCTTTCTTCCTTCCATAAAGAAGCTCTGTCTCTAGGTCCAGTCAAATAACATGCTTTTTAATTATCTTTGAAGGAGAGCCTAATAAAAACATATAAATCTTGAGACCATGCTGTTACCTCTGCAATTATTACTTCAGTACAGTGAGGGAGATTATTCTCCTTTACCGTTCATCCCAAATTTACTCACTGGACCCACATAAATGGAGAGGTGGGGGAAGTTTAGCTTGGACCAGTAGGTACTTTTTGTTTCTGCCTCTCAAACCTACAGAAATTCTGTTCCCTTTCTGAGTGACAAGATTTTGAACTCAGAGTAATCAAAGTGTTTTCTTGGGATTTTTTTCAGTCCAATAATGTGGTAGAATTGTATGATCCCTTCCATCTACCATCACAGAAACACTCAATTGCAGGATAAACTGAAAGATGTACTGTGGTTAAACACTAATAAAAAGGAAGGAGGCTCAACAATGTTTTTTTAATCGGCTCAATTAATTTCAGACTTGTTTTAAATTAACTCTGAATATAAGTACTTCCTGAAGTTTAAAACAGAATCATGGAGATTCCATCCAATCTGCTGAACTAGTTATTGTTCTTTGTTTTTCAGCTGAAGAGAGGAAGACACCCAGTGAGTCTAACAGTCCATCTTCATCTTCGCTGTCAGCACTGAGTGACTCTGCCAACAGCAAAGAAGATGCAGATATAACCCCAAAATCCAAGGGGTCAAACAACCTACTGGTCATTTCTGTAGTGCCTGGTAGTCAGACCTCAGTGAACACTGAAGAAAAGTCAGAGAAAGGTAAAAAATTTGTTTAACAAATACAAACTCTCACTCTCTGTGCAGTCAATCTGGCCACAGTATAAGGACTAAGCTCCGCTGTTCTATTTTTCAGGCTTTGAATGTGTTTTCTGTAACTTTGTCTGCAAAACAAAAAATATGTTTGAGCGTCACCTGCAAATCCACCTGATCACACGGATGTTCGAGTGTGACGTGTGCCACAAGTTCATGAAGACACCTGAGCAATTACTGGAGCACAAGAAATGCCACACTGTCCCCACCGGTGGGCTCAAGTAAGGAAAGCAAGTACACAAACTTTTACTGTGTTAAGCACCTTAATACTGTGGGGATAGGACAAAAGGAAGTCAGTCAGAAAGGGTTGGTTAACTAATAATCCAGATTTGGGGCTTCCTTGTATTTAGATGACCCAAGGCCTGTCCTTCAGGCTTGCATCATTACAGCAGATTGGTAACCGAGCAGCAGAGGAGCTGTAACAAACTGTGGTCATTTCCCCATTCAAGTCAGAGGTGACAGTATGTGATGGGTCCTACAGAGAATGAGGCAGTACTGCAAAGAGCTTTTGGCAAAATAAGGGTTTTTTCCAAGGCATCGCTGCAAAAAGAAGCACCCAGCACAGGCTCTATTCTGCACCTGGCTCAAAGAAACTAAATCCTGTACAGCCTCTAGGTATGAAGTTACAAACTTAAAGGTTATAGCCTTTGTATACTCAAATCCAAAGTCATTTCTCTCCAAGAATGAAAACTTGGATGCTTTCTGCTTTGTTTGCATGCCCCACAACAACCACTGTTGTATAAATTAACATGTAATGAGTAATACAGTCTTTTAAGATAAAAGCCCTTTGGTCTTGGCTGTGGTGGTGCCCTTTAAGGTCTTTTGGTGCAGAGCAGTGTTTCTAGAGAGTGAGTGTGCCCTTATGTCAAAGTCTGACCCCTGAGGGAAGGAGGGACTGCTGGGGCCATATGCTTGTCTCTGGGCAGGCAGTGTGATGTTATGAAAGAGGCACATCCCTGGCCTCTGTCTGGTCCAGCTGCTGCAGGAAAAAAAGGCTGGAAGCACTGGGAGCCCAGCTAGGGTTCAGCACAGGGCTCCCAGCTCCTGCTGCTCTCGCTGAGCAGGCTGATGTTGCCGCTGCGCTGTGGCTGGGACACGAGGAGCGCACCACGTCCAACACTGCCGCGTGCAGCTCCCTGGGTTTGCGCTGCAGCTTTGGAAAACTGGTCCTGTTTGCCAGGCAGCCTCTGGTCTCCAGCTCAGTAGTTCCACAGACTGGGATCTGTGGTCACTTGAGATGAGATGACTGAATGTGGAAAGAAGACCAGATTGAGAAACAAGCACTGTGTCAGAACGATGGGATGTCTGCCTTGGAATACAGACCAGTTGTCTAATGCACATTTGGTTTAAGCTGCGTAAAATCTGTTCTGTTTACCAAGGAAAAACCATGACCATAATATGACTCAAGTCTTCCCGACAGAATGGGTTTCTCAGTCTATATTCCTGCCCAATTCAAGTAATAATTAGGTACCTTGAAAGCTGCATCTAAGAAAAAGCTCTGATTTATTTTTTTTTAAGGCATCCAGAAGAGCCTGAAGAGATCTAAGTAAATTGTATTTTTCTGTCTCCTGTTTGCTGTGGGGGAAGAGAAAAAAAACATGGTTCTTCCAGCTCCAGGTCAAAATCTGAGATTCTGATCCAGAGAGCACCCAGCCCAGGAGAGGTATGTGTGCATTGACAGCCAAGTCCTCTGGTGAAAGAGATAATCACATTAGAAGCCTCAGTGACAGGCTCCCTCTCTGGATCAGAGTACTTGATGTGCATCAGGAAATGTGTCCAGGTGTTTCAGTATCTCTTTGTCCTCCTGTCCTCCACTTTACTCAAAAATCTCTTGATTAATTTGTAGATTGTTATTATACCTGTACGTGAAACCAGATGTAGCAAGGAAAACACACACAGGGAGAGGGAGAATCTCAGCTTAGAAATTATCCAAAATGCCAGAACACAATTAGCAGACCTGCTAAACAGTGAATGCAGATGTGTGGCAGCTGGGGATGTTGGAATACAGTAACCAGATGCCTTAGTTGTGAGTTTTTATCCAGCCCTGCTCTCTGAGCTCACCAGTTCCGTGTGGAAGGTGCGTGCTTGGTTCAATACAGCAGAGACCCCTGGCAGGGAGCTGTCCCCACCAACTTCCCCTCAGCTGCACCAAGCAACTCTTTTGGGTGTGTTTTGGGTTTGGTGGGTGGCCAGGCTTGTTCAGCATGCAGCTCAGGCTTCTTTCCAAACTTTCATGGTTCCCTTCTCTGCCCTTCTCGGCCTCTCCTGGCTCAGGAACTGGGATGAGGCCCTTTGCCATGTCCACCCCAGGCCGGACACTTCCTGCTGTGAGTAAGAAGCAGCCACATCCTGTTCCTACACAGGAGCAATTCCTGCCACAGCAGAGGCGGCTGTAGGCAAACACTGCCAAGCACACACCCCTTTCAGCATGGCTAGCTCATCTCCCAGAAATGGGAGTCCCTACAAATCATCCTAACAGCCTGGCTTTCAGCTGCTCCTAGCAGGATACCCAGCAAGCTTATTGGTCACATAAAAGGGTTGCTGTACGTGTGGTATTACAAGTTTATTCCATCTTTACTTAAACAGCTGTTTTCATACTCATCTGTAAACACTCACTTTAAACCACTTCTTAATGGAAAAAATGGCCAAAGTGACTTCGTGCAAACACTAGGAATCGTTACACAAAGTACCTGTGCATCAGTCACCCACCCTGCACTCCCCGGCCTGCTTTGGGGGAAGATCCCATCAAGGTAAGCCAGAAGGTTAAAGGGATGCTCCTTCAGAGTGAATCAATGTTTTCCTAGGAATGCCATTAAATGGGCAAACCTCCCTTAAGTAGAGATGTGTCAAGGTGAACCAGATATTGGAAAGAGGCTTCACAGGGAGAACTGAGTGCCTTTTTCTCCTCCTTAGTAGGTCAGAAAGGGGCTGAGTGCCAGGGTTAAAGCAGGCAGGCAGGTCTGCCAGCTGAGTGACTCCTCTTTTCTTTGTCCCTGCCCTTCCTTGCTGTGTTGCCAGGTGCCCGTTCTGCATCTACTCCACGAACCGCCCCGCAGCCATGGAGTGCCACCTGAAGACTCACTACAAGATGGAGTACAAGTGTCGGATCTGCCAGACAGTGAAAGCCAACCAGCTGGAGCTGGAGATGCACATCCGAGAGCACCGCCTTGGCAACCACTACAAGTGTGACCAGTGTGGCTACCTGTCCAAGACGGCCAACAAGCTGATCGAGCACGTGCGTGTCCACACCGGCGAGCGCCCTTTTCACTGTGACCAGTGCAGCTACAGCTGCAAACGCAAAGACAATCTCAACTTGCACAAGAAACTGAAGCACGCTCCACGCCAGACCTTCAGCTGTGACGAGTGCCTGTTCAAGACTACCCACCCTTTTGTCTTCAGCCGCCACGTGAAGAAGCACCAGAACGGGGACTGCTCTGAAGAGGAGAAGAAGGGCCAGTACGCCACCTCCAAGGAAGCCAGTCCACTCCTACCAGTGATCAGCTCCAGGAACCTTCTGTCACCCCTCTCAGTTATGTCTGCCTCCCAGGCCCTGCAAACAGTAGCTATGTCAGCTGCACACGGCAGCGGGGCAGAGCCAAACTTGGCAGTGAAAGCCTTGGCCATCAACGGCACTTCCCTGTGCTTCGATAAATACTGGAACTCAGAGTTTGCCCACCTTATTCCTTTAACAATGTTTTTCCCCAAAAACCACTACGATCTCACATTCCATCCACCCAGACCTCAGACTGCACCGGGAGGTGCCTCTTCACCTAAACACTCCTTCCTTGCCTACCTTGGACTAACAGAAAGGGCAGAAACTGTCTGAGGGCAGTTGCATTCTGTACCAAAAATCCCTGACAAACCCAGCAGGTTATACATTGCTGCAAAACGTAGCCCCAAGAGGTGACGAACACTTGTACTATATCATTAGTAAGGTTTAGCAAATGGCTCTGTGTGTATACTTATTGCATTGACATGAAAGCTGCTTTATTAAATCTCCAAGAGGTGACCTACTGCATACTTCTACCTTCAGAGGCATGTTCCCAGTACTCTTTATCTAAGAAACTATTTTGTCTTGTTAAGCTGAAAAAAAAAAAAGAGTGTCCTTATTGGCAATCAGCACTTGTAAGATGACATATTGATGCATTTTATTTTTGGGCTTTGTGTGCGTGCGGGTGCGTGGAAGAGAGGCTGCCTGTAGTGTGCCATGACATTGCTTTTGCACATCCCTTGGATTGGCATCTTTAATCATCCTTCTTTTCCCCTTTCCACACACTGGCTCCCTGCCTTCCCCCTGCCTCCCCCTGAACTGTGGAGCTCTTCAGGAGCAATGTTTGGGGTGGGGCAGGGACAACTGGTGGATTAATTCAGTGCTGTTTGCAGCTTCCTTTAGTTGTTTGATGCCTTGTATTCAGTTGTCAAGGTTTGAGGATTTGGGGTAGAACTGGTGAGGAAAAAAAGTTGCTTTCAGCACTACAAGATGAGAGCCTGACAATGAAAAGAGTGAAGAGTGTGTATGTCCACACACATGCAGTGTGTGCAGCCTACATACCCACCCAGCAGGCCCAATTCTCAGCTCTTACACAGGTGTGACAAATACCTGCCTCTGGGCCACAGCATACATCTTTTGTTTTAAAAGGGCATATAAATATTATATATATACTGTATTATGCAGTGGTTACCTTTTACTTTGCAGGAACAACTTGTATAACTAGAATTCTATGGTGGGAAAAAAAAATCCAACAAGGGGATTTAAAAAAGGGTATGGATAAATTCTGGGTATAAATACTCAGACTAAAAAAAAAAAGGCAGTTTTGCACAGTGCTTTAGTCTTGCACTAGTTTGTTTCTCACTTGCAAAAAAAAAAAAAAAAAAGAAAAAAAAACAAACTGTGGGCTGAAGTTAATAAGGCTGTTTATTTGAAAAGGTACCAGTAACTTCTTTGAAATATAAAGCTATAAAAAGATGCTTTTGGAACCATAAAGTTCTCTTTTATACCCTCAGTATTTCAATTGTACTTGCAAATTTGACAGTTCTCTCGCTCCCCTCCATGTCATCAGTAATACTTTATTCCTTTCTGTTGATGGCAGATAGAGTGTGTCCTGCTAGGAAGCTAACTTCGTACTTATTTAATGCTCCTACTTGTGGTCATTAAAATGACATGTTACATGTAGCACTTTATTGCAGGAAGAAGCAAATGCAGATTGGTTGTATAACCTTTGTTAATCTCAAAATGCCAAGAGTGATCTTAATGCAAGAGAAGCTAACTGATCGTTAATTGATTTCTGTTCCTTAGACAACTTAATATGTGGGAAGAAAGACTGGGGTTAAAAGCACTCTGTTTTACAATTGGAAGTACAAAATGTGAAGCCTTTCAAAATGATCATGTGATGTACAGGAATGCCTTCATACTGAATAATTGTTTTCCATGGTGTCTCTTGGATTTGGATCTGGCTGTCTTTTACCAGCTATTAGAAGTGTCTGACCTAGCTTTTGCCACAGTCCCCTCCCTGTCCCTTGGCCAAGCCACTGTAGGAGGTGCCCTGAGTCACATCTTTCATGCTATCTACCCACCCTCGTGCTGTCCTGTAGGAACTTCCTCTACAGGTTGTTGTGGGATGGGGGGATTCAACCACCCCAGCAGGAGAGCAACGGTCCGGTTCAGGAAGGCATTTCTTGTCCACAAGGGCTCCTAGCCACATGGGCAAGTAGAAATGTAACTCAATCTTCATTAGTTCTAAAATGAAGCTTGTGTAGAAAGCCTTTCTGGATGCAAAACTTGCATCACTCTAACCTATTTGCAAGATTCCTACATTTGTTTTTTTCTGAGATGGCCAAACATTCTCCACTGTCATGACCAAATTCTTCCTGTATGTGGAGGACATCCCAATCCGCGCACTCCTGTTACCATACTGGAAGCTAGTTACAAGGGGGAAATATCCAAAATCATAGCAGGTTATCATTTGGCATTATTAATTACAGGACAGAGAAGTCTCACCATTTGTTTACATTCCAGCAGACAGTTTTGGTTCTGATGAGCACTTGGCGGGTCTGTCTATGCAGTGAAGAGAACCCATCTGCTCCAAACTGCGTGTAAACCTCTGTAAACAACTTACCTAACTCAGGGCCCTGCTCACCATGCTTTACTCCATCAGAGCTCCTGCTCACACCTCCCTGGGAGCACAGATGAAATAGAAAATACTGTGTTGGGAAGTACTCAGAGCATCAAATAGTTACTGTCTTGACAGCATGAAATCTGCAGTCTGTATCCAGCAGCTCTACCCGTTCTGTAAAACACGCTCCACACACATCTCTGACCACACCACAGAAAACCAAACAGTCCCAAGTCCAAAAGCTTGTTTTTCACACCAACTACAGGTAAGGTACAGCTGTCCAGGAGGAAGAAGAAGGAGGAATGTTACAATAGTAACATTAGGCCACTGTATCTAAACCAAATGGCAGTTTAAATAGGGCTGGGACTTCCAAGAATGAGCTGCCCGCATGCGACTGCCACGTGTTTTGACCATGTTCCACTGCACCAGTATCTGACCTGGCAATGTTTATTGTACCTGGGAAATTTGTTTAGCACTTTGGAAAGGATAAATTCATCCTTTCTGGCAAGTTATAGAAGTTTTCTCTGTAAGGAAAAGTGTGTTAGGAGGTTTTTATTTTTTTAAGAAAAAAAAATACCCTATTTATCAGAGCTCTTGCATATTAAAATAATTTGTTTGCAGTTCAAGACTAAAGACAGGAATGTTCTCCAGAGGTCCCCCCTACTGATTAATGACCAACAGTTCTGATAAATTCCCCCCACCATAAAGGTAATTTCATACTGGTTTTCACTATGCATTCTTTAATGAAAGCTGGCGTGTTTTTCCATTCAGTAATTCAGTTAAAGTTCTCAGCACTTTTTTCTTTCTTCTTTTTTTTTTTTTTTTTTTTACTTGTTGTATTATGTTCAAATATCATTCTGTCAAGGTTTGTGTACATTAATAAAAATTTGTATTGTATAAAGCTTTTTGCATTATAAGGCTGTACAGGGTCATTTTGACAGTAACTGGTATATTTCTTTGCATCTTATGTTGCATTGCCAATTTCTAGTGTATCCAGTTTGGAAGTACAATATACTCTAATTAAAAAGGTTGGCTATATTCTGGTTTCTTTTGGTTTTCCTTCCTCTCTTTTTTTTCACCTTAAATAGATTTAGAGTTGATTTGGGGGGGGGGG
>VYZP01080224.1:0-10915 GCA_013400635.1 Hypocryptadius cinnamomeus | reverse complement strand
ACCTAGTGAAAATGTCACACAGAGCCTGACAGCAAACAGCATTTGCTCAGCAGAGGCATTTTCCCTTCCATGCTGCTTGCATTTCATGTAGCCTCATTTCCTGAATGCCTCTGGTGAGCAAAGCTATTTCGGTGGCAGTTGTGCTATTGCTATTTGCTGTTCCATGACTCAACTTGGAATCCACAACCATGCAACCATGTCTTGATTGGGCTTTAGTGTTTCTTGGGTTTTTTTGTTGTTGTTGTTTTTTGTTTGTTTGTTTGTGGTTTTTTGGTTTTTTTGGGTTTTTTTGGGGTTTTTTTGGGGGTTTTTTTGTGGTTTTTTTTTTTTTTTTTTTTTTTTGTTTTGTTTATGGTTTTGGGGTTTTTTCCTGTTAAAAAAGCCTGCTTTCAGAAATCTCATGGCTGGACACCTCAAGATGAGTAGGAAGACTAGTAAAGAATGATGTCCTGCTCAAGAAGAGCCCAACCAGTCTCCAATGCCTGGGAAGCTCAACATCTATTTTAATTTACAAGTTGGTTACAAGTTCTCCCACGCAGAAACTGAGAGGACTTGAAAGGGGTCTGGGCTGATTTGCAAATAGAACAATGCAAATAGATGCCTGATGTTTGGCAATGCTACATAAAATGAAGGTGAGGAGAACATCAAACAGAAAAGTATGAATAGCATAGTGTTAATTTGTGGGAATGAGTTTCCAGGTAAAGAGGCCAGAAGGAGGATATGCAGCGATCTGGTAAAACAGCTACGTGAACTAATGTGAAGCAATCATGTCTTAAAGATGCATGAAGTACTTTTTTGAGATTGCTTAATTGGATAAAAAATGTATGGAGGGAGACGTAACACCATGGCTCCCAGCTCCTTTTAGAAGAGGCCTTTAATTACTTTTTATGTAGAGTTAAGTTTATGTGAAGCTATTATGAGTAAGACAAGCATTTCTTTCTTTGCTTTTAACTTTTTTTATTAGTAGCTGTCAAGGCAGTCCCAAGCCAAACCCTGGCATCTAAGAACTTTGATCTTTAGAAGAGTTCATACTGAATTTAAGTTTTGTCTTATCTTTCATCCATTTGATAGGTCTAAAACTCCCACTTTTATAGTATTAAAGGAAAAGAAAATATTATGACTGGGTGATTTTTTTTTTCAGACAAAATAAGAGACTTCAGAAATCTTGAATCAAATCTGAGCACTTTTGCAGGTTGCAAAATTTATTTTACAAACTCATTATAAGGAAGTCAGGTTTTGCCAATGACTTAGCACTTCCTCACTTTGGCTGTAGTTGGAAGCACTGGGATATTGTGAAGAAGGAATTTTTTAATGTTCTTTGAGGATAGAGGATATGGTAAAATATATATATATAAATAAATATTTGAATTTTTCATGATTAGGTATTGTTTATGGATGTATGACTTATTCTGCAGTCTCTTACTCCTTCTTAAAGTTATTTTCTTGATAGACAGTGTATAGAACATTTTTTTGCTGTAGGATCTGTGGGAGTCTGCAGGTGACTACTGAGGGAAATAATACTTAAGATCTGAATGGGCAGGGTTAAAGTGCTGCTTTTTCCAGTCCCACTGCAATCAGAGAAGTGACTAGTACTACTGTAATGATGAGATGAGTAGATGCTCCCAAAGATAGGCGAATATTAAAGGTTGAAAATCCTCAGGGAATTGCATGCCCTTGTTATGAACTGCTGGAAATATGCTTCATCATCAACTGTGTTCTATGGGTGGATGCCAATTATATGAAAGCCCATCTCCCTGGATCTGTTAGTGCTATTTCAGTGCTTGGGGGCTGGAGCTTAATACAATATGCTCTTTTCTTCTCTGACTAGTAAAGCCGCACAAAATAGAATTATTAGTATAAATACACGTTGCCTACAAAATGTAAATCCAGCAATTAGACTTTTCCCTGGTGGTGTGCTCTAATGAGTGTTACCATATTCTTTGTGTTGCTGTAGGGGAGCAGTGGGTGTAGCAGTGGGGCTTGGCTAATTTACGAGGGAATCCTCAGGATACAAAATTTTTCCTTGATAAGAGGAGAAACAGCTTGTATTCCAAGCAACATTTATCTCACACAAGCTTGCCTCCCAAAAGTACAGCACTGGGAGTATAAACATTTCTACCTTATGATATGATTGCTGAGGCCTTCTGACATGTGTGAGCTGGTGAAAACCTCTATGGAAGGAGTTACTTAATCCTCTTTAATCTTGAGAAACACAGTGTAGGTGTAGGGAAAACTCTGACAAGCAAGAGGTGGCTGGGAAGGGTTACTGGACACTTTGAGAAGTTTGATGTTCCCAGTTTGGGTTGAAAAATATATTTGCTCTTTCTCCTTGATGCACTGAGTTGGGTGTGTAAGACTGTTGATATTTTATGCCTTCATTTTTTTAATTTGTGGTCCTGTGTTGTGTGCCTTGGTTTGTATGTGGTGTAATGACCATGCTGTAATTACAAATGGTGAAACTTTTTGTAAAACTGAAGTGGAAAATGCTTCTCATTTGAAAGTAAAATGCTGGTATTGTCTTGTCAAGACAGCATCTTATACCATTGTGCGACCTCTCTAGAAAAAACCTGACCCATGGTAATCTAATTATTGTCTGTTGTGATGGGCAGATAAAAAAGTAAATATTGGAGTGGACTGATTGCCATCTCTACTTTAGGAGAGGGACCTTGACAGTCTTATTTCACTGAGCCCACTGCTTCTACTATTTTTTTTTTCCTTCTGTGTGATGAGTTAGTACTTTGTGTTGTTAAGGGAGCCCTAGGGTAACTGATAGGAACCCTGAATCATACCTTGGGGGTGCTGAGTGATAACTATTCCCTGTCTGCTTGAGCTTGCTTTCACTCACAAAGCTATCTCTGTTGATGGGAGAACCCTGGCAAAATAGAAACTAATGGGAGATGTGGATGCTTAGTGTCCCTAAAATTCAGGTTTGGTACTGGGGGCTTGAGATTTGGATCTGCAAATGTAAGCAACCTCAAATACAAATGTAATTTATATGGTACTTAAGTAATGACAGAAGATGGAAATGACATCATGATGAGTATATGTGCTTGAATGCTTCGGTTTGTTAAAAAAATTTCTATGTGGTTTTCATTATATGCTCTTGAAAGTGCATCCAAGGAGTCTTTTGCAGGCAGGCAAAATGTAATTTTTCTTCTACTTTAAGCTGACCAAAAGTTGTGTAACCCTATTAAATTTAATCCTTACAGAAGGATACACCCCTAGAGGTGATATAATGCACCCTTGTGACTGGACCTATGAATGTGGAGATTTTCTTTGTGTGTTGTGAGATGGCCACGCAGGACAATGTATGACTGCTGAGATAAAGCCATTCATTAGGATAGTTTAACAAAATTCTGCTCATCTTTCAGGAAAAAGCAGAGCAAGGAGGAATCTGAGTCTTAAACAAGCCCATGTTGAATTTTGAAGCAGCTCAAGCAAAGGTATTAAGTGAAAAATTATTGAGATCCTAGGTCAAATGCTTGGCAAGCGTGAGTCTAGGTTGGAGTGAAATCAGGAGGTCTCAAGGAAAGGAAATATAGGAATTTTTTCTCATGGTAGCTTTGGAGTCTTTCAGAATTCCCATAGTGAGGCTAAAGGACTCTGTGGCAAGCTGTAGCTCTTGATGGAGTCAGGGGTAACTTTGGTCAGTACCTGGGGGGATGATTGACTTAGGACTCATATCGGAGGTGAAGCAGATGATAGCATCTTCACAAAATTGTTTTTCTGACACACAAAAAGCCAAGGGTGTGCTAAAATGGGACTTTCTTCTAACTGGAAAAAGTTGTCTTCCACCAGTGTATTTGCCGGTTTGAGAAAATGTAGGGACCTTGTTAACATTTAAAAAAAAACCCAAACAAAACATTTTTTTACTTAAACAGCATTTTAATGCTGAATGCCATCTAATTATGCACAACTGAAAAACAGGTCAAAATAAAAATCAAACATTACAACATTAACAGAAGAAAATGCTGCAATTGACCCAAAATAATTTTTGTTTTCTCAATCTGGACTTCTATGTATTAAAAAGACTTAATTTCTGAAATTTTAAACTCATTTGAATAAAAAAAATGGTATCTCAAACATTTTTGCAAGGTAAAAAGCAATTTCCTGCCCATTTCAACTTCATATATGACATCTTACCTGAACTGCCAGATAAAAATATTTGTTGAGCCAAATTTAATCAGTAACTCCAAGCAGTCCAGACTTTAAAGACAGAGTGCAGCCTGATTTTGGTATCTATTCTGATTCCAGAATTCCCTTTGAGATCTGAACCATAAAGTCTTTTATGCATTATAAAACTAGGAAGAGATTGAATTATCTTGCTCCATAGCACTAGATTTTTGCTTGGGCATTTCTGGGACCAAACCCAAAGTGTTTGCAGCACTTCTTTTAAGACCTCTCAGCATTGTCCTGAACCATCTTCTTTTCCAAGATTTTTCTCTCCAAGTTCCCATAGATACCCAGGTGATAGCAAAGATTTCTTACATTTTTCAGTGTCTAAGTGATCAAGAACTGCAGATGCACAGGAGTGTTAACAGCATTCAAAGACTTAATTTGCAGGAGCTACAAAGGGATGGAAGAAAGACAAAGTGAATAACAAACATTAATGAGGTAGGATAGAATGCAGCTGAGATGGCACCAGTGCCCTGCTCTTTTAGGCTCTGATTTTGAACAAGAGTGTGTGCCTGAACTTTTCTGGATGGGAGGCAAATGCTGGAGATGATGTGTTCCCCAATTAAAAATTGTGTTGTGCGCCTGATCTGTAAAGAGAAAGCATGAGGAGAATTTGGACCCTTTCTCTACATTTCAACCCTCTCACTTTATTTCTGGAACCTGGCAAGGAGCAGGAGCATAGAAGGCAAATTAGAATTAATGCTTTGCTTTTTGAGAAAGGTACCCTGGTGGGAACAGAAGCTGCTCAAATATTTTGGGCTGTCTCCCATGGTAGCTGCAGTCTTTTGCCTACTTTGTGGCAGCTATGCATCCTGAAGACACTTTTAATCAGTAAAAATAAAATTGAGTTGGTGATCATTTGCCTTTCAGTGAATACCTACTGGGTTGGGAGACAGGAAAAGACATGAGAGGGATAATATTCATTATTTATAGCCATTCCTATAGTGCTTATCACCACAGTGTCTTTAAGTGAGCACCATCGACAAGGCTCTAAATGTGAGATAAAATTTAATAATGCATTAATAACAACGTGCACTTGTCTGTGGCAGCAGCAGTTGTGACAGACATGACTTAAAATGGGAAGAAGGCAGAAGTGCCACAGCTCAGTGAAGGTGGAAATCTCTGGTGGAGGAGGAGGAGGAAGAGGCAGCAGGGGAGCCAGGCAGGGCTAGAGGCTCTGTGAGGGGAGAAGCCAGCCCAGAGTCTCCAGGGTCTGCCCAGGAGTCAGGGCAAGAGGCACAGGTGGGGGTTTGGCAACAATGAACGTGTTTTAACAGCACATTCATGAGCAACAGGAATGCACTTGAAGTGAATTATTAAAGGCTTCCCATGCCTCCCTGCCACATACATATGGACACATGTAGGGGCCTGCATGGATCCTGCTCTGAGGCAATGACAGAAGATGACCAAGCCTGGAGTCTGCCTGGTTAAAAAGGCTCCAGTTCAAAGCTGACTTCCCTTCCCTTCATCCCTCTTGCTTTAATTTGTTATCTTTCTCTCTTGCTCATCTCCCTTTGCTTTTCCTGCCTCTAACCTGGAAAGAGGCAGTTCTTACCCCCATGTTAGGGCTGGTGAGAACAGCCATGGGAAATGGCTTTGCCCTCCTGCTGATGGGGCAGGGTGAGGAAGGAGGAGGGTCACAAGCAGAAACAGAAGCACATGCACCTGGAGCAGTGTTGTTTTCAGCCACACCTGCATCCAGACTGATTCATTTCTCATTCATTGCTTCAGGAAGAGAGGAATGTTTTCCACCTCTACTGCCTGCTCATGGCTTATCCTTCACCGTCCTCCTACAGAAAACCCCTTCAGCAGCAGGTGTAGCTTTGGCAATGTGGGTTGAAAGGGATAAAAGGAGAAACAAGGACAGATACAGGTTAAGAGGTAATTTTATTCAAAAGCAAAACTGCAGAGGTGGATGCCCTGTGGTTGGACAGAAGGTTATGTGTTCCTGTCCACAGTGCTGTGGTCATCTCTCTCCCCATGTGCAGACAGAGTTTATTATGTATTCTGCATAAAGAATCTGTGTTTAAACTCATTCTCTAGCTGGAGTACCTGCTTCGTAAGCACTTTCAGCAGTCTCATTTCAAATATTCATGACAGTTCAAATATTCATTTGTTGCAATACCCAGATAGGAAGTGCTTTTACAGAGATGCAGTTTCTGTTTCTTTCCTCTAGTGCTTTGTTGACCCTTAGACAACATCTGCTTCCTAATCCTCTCTGCTTGTGCTCTTCACCAGGCCCTCCTCTCCAAGCTCAATTTTCATGGAGGCACCAGAATATCTATCAGTCCTAACAGTTAAAAAGGTGCTGAAATCAGTACAGTGGTGGGCATTTCCTGAAGGTGTTTTAGCAGAATGATGGATACATTCAGTTTTCCCGCCCAAAAGAAAAAACGGCTAGACCTATAAATAAAGACATATCTGAATCAACACAAAAAAAATCAAGTGGCAGGAACCGAGAATCATGTTTGCTAAGTAGTCTTTTTCTTTTCTGTGCCAATTGATGTTATTTTAGTGTTACTGAGTCTGTCCCCTGGAAAGATCCATGACTGGGAGAACCCACCATCTTCCTAGAGTGAGTGGTAAACTTTAGGTAGGAGTGGTTTGACATTATGAGTCTCACCAGTCAGGTATTGCATATATGTCTTCTTCCCACTTCTTCCCACATACTGTGGGACTCCATTTTACTGAAGGTGTCCAGGATGTGACAAATCAGTAGAAGGAAAAGCCTGGGGAGTTGAAAGCAAAATTTATTGTGATGAATTCACACTCATACTACTTAGGTTTTACAAATAGACTTTGCAGTCCATAAATCCCCAAGCTTTAAGGGAACAGATAAGCTGGTGCAATACATCCAGAGAAGCTTTAGAGTGACAGATAGCATGGTGGTCAGAGCAGACAAGGTTTAGTCAGCGTGATACTGTGTTGAAGCTACAGATACTTTCTGAAACTATTAAGGCTGGAGTTTTCTTTCTCTGAAAGTCTCAGTTTAGTATTGTGGTGGTACATGAAGTCCATAGCTAAAGTTATCAGGATCCATCGCTCCTTTAGAAGATGAATATATTTATTTGTAATGGAGATTATTGAATTATATTCTATTGTCCCAATTTCTGATATTTTAGCAAAACCCAATAAAAATAGTGCTGCTGCTAATTGCAAGCACCATCCTCTCAGTGGTTTCATGTGAGCATGTGCGTTTTCATTTCTTTCTTTGGCTCAGGAAGCACAAGGAATCTAGGATCTGGTTGTGAGAAATTAGTGATTAATTCCTCTAGAGAAAATGGCTCTCAGTGGGTACAGAGCTATTTGAGCTAGCTCTTGTGCCAACCATCTCATGTTGTCATAGGCTCTATGGGAAGGGTGATGTGGAAGAAAGAAAGGAGTGGGTATTGCACCATGCACTCAACAGTCTTCTGAGCTACAGATTTCATGTGGTTTTTGGGTTTTTTGTTAGTTTTTGAATCTGTTTCAAGTCTGGGTAGACTTGTATGAAGTTACAGCTTCCCTGTCAAAAGAAATACCATGCAAATTTCTGCAACCTCAGTCCCAGATGTGAGCACAGAGGCAGGAATATATGAACTTTTTCTGCACGCTCAACTTCCTTTTTTCTCCTGGTCTGAGTAGCCCTTGCAGCAGCTGAGATGTGGCAGGAAACTTTTTTTCCAAAGATCTTTCTTCCATTGCTTTAGATCATTGGCTGGTGACCATGCACAGACCAGAGGATTTGTGGCTCTGAGAGAAATAAAAGAATTCCAAGTCTCTCCCCTGGGAAAAGAAGAAATAAATAGAAAGAATGAGTAAGAGCTGCAGTAACAAAGGCAGGGCAATGTCCACAGTGCACTTTGGCAGCTGGTAAGGGAGGGAAGTGCACAATTTATGATTCCAAGTGACTGGCTCACCTTTTAGGTATTCTATAAAATGAGCTCAGTAGGATGATGCAAGCATTGGCAGCAGAAGATAATGTTTCATTTCTGTTGGCTCCATCTTGTTGTCTGGTTCTGCTAATTGCAAAAGCTTTGGCCATCAGAGACAAATTACAGACTATCTGCAAATGGTGGGGAAGGAGCTTGAATATTTTTCATTCACAAGTGCTTTAAAACTGGAGCTTCAAAATAGAACTTTTACTTCTGTATACATACTGAGAAGGACACAAAGATCAGATGTCTGCATTTTGGATTAAATTCCAAAAGCCAATAAGCAATAGAATTGAGATCATTAGAGCTGTTCTTTGGACACTGTGTCTATATGGCCCAATAGAGTGTGAAATTCAGAGTTGGGCAGAAAGGCTAAATGCCTTTGGCTGGAGCCTTTGTGTGCTTCAGCAAGGACAAGAGTGCCAATACCAGAACAGAGTTTTTTGGCAGCTTCTCTTTTCTCATAGATACCCCTAACCTTTCCAGGAAAATGAAGTCTGGCTAGCTTGGTAACAATACAGCATTAAGCACCTGTGTTCCAAATAGGCCTCTGTGTGTGTGCCTCTGCTGCTCCTTCTGTGAAATGTGGCACATGCCAGTGGGGACATGCACAGGGGGTATGCAAAGCATGTGGCACATGGCCAGTCATTAAAAGCTTGAGCAAACAGTGCTATGAAGTGACAAGGAGAGATTTCTGAAGCAACAAGAGCTTGCTTTTATCCTCTCAGGTGTTGCAAGGGTAAACACAACTAAGACGTGAATGCCTGACCCAGGCAAATCCCTTCTTTCCCCAGGTGTTACAACTGCTTACCCAGGTCCTTCTCTTCTCCAGCTGGAGCCAAGAATGCCAGGGATGGAACTCTGATTCCCTTGGTTTAAAATAGAGTTGGTACTCTGAGAACCACAAAGAGATGAGTTCTCCTAAGCTAACACTGGGCAGGTGCAAAACACGTTAGAGGATCTTTGGAAGATGATGGTAGGAGAAGTGAGAATGTGTCTGAAGATGCCAGAGCACAGCAGTTAAATTCCCTTTGATACGAGATATAAAACACAAAGTGGCAGAAAAGCTGAGATGGGACAACGAGAATCCAGGCCATTTAGGGTTTACAGCCCAAATGTAGCCATCACTACTTGAGGGATTGGGTTAATAGCCTGTGATTTAGAGACATGGATTCACTTTTCTTTCTCAGAGCTCACTATCATGTAACTCAGCCTTGCCAAACTCATCTGGCCAGCACTGGTCCTGTGTGTGTTGAAAGGATAAGTAAGTTGAAAGATGGGATGTTCTGATTTATACTAAGGAAGTCTGTGGTGGAGTAATATCATAGCTGGATACTCCTTAAGTACAGCTTTAAGTAGGGTGTACTACAGAAAGTGTATTAATAAAATATGAGATGGTGAAAGTCTGTTTTCCCTGATCCTGGGTGGTTTTCTTTCCTGGAATCTTTTTGAAATAGAAAGAATGTAGTCATTTTAGACTCTTCATTAAGTGTATTATTTAATCCCGCACACTGTGGTTCCTTAAGCATAGAAACAATCTACTTTACACTCAGAATGAACAATGAGATGCCCCAGAGCATATTTAAAACAGAACTCCTGGACACAATTACTTGGCTTAAAAGGGTCTGAACTGCATTTATTTTTATGGAAAAGTTTACCAAAATATGCAAACAAATCTTAGTAATTTCTATTCAATTTCCCTTCCTTTCCTAGAACCTGAATGATATGACTGAACACAAGAAAAACTTGATTTTTTTTAATGACTGAAATATCACTTCTTCCTTGTGTATAAGAGACCAATTTTAACCCTGATTTATGTGTTCTTTTCCTCTCAACTTTTTTCCACCCTAAGTTTCCCAAGCATCTATTCAGTAGTCTTTGCTACTGGATTTTGCTGTTCATTTTCTCAAAGTTTTTATTTGAAATTATGTTTATTTTATTTAGAGCCAAAGTGAAATTACACATGTGAATATATGGTATATATTGTGAATGGTCTACTTATATGTAGTATGCACGGGCACCAATACATGCATTCTATATGCCCATTCTATTTGCAGATATGCTGAAGTTGTTTATATAGCATATATACTGTATGTACACTACTTAAAATATTACAAATTCAAAGAAAATTTATTGTAGGGAGCAGCAGTTTTGATAATGTTTGCTGAATGGAAAGCAAAAGACACTGTTAAAATGTAAAATACTTGCAAATGAAATGCTCTTTCACTGCATTTCTCTTTTCCAAAATCTCTGTGTCTGGACTGAGAATGTATTTTTCATGCTTGGATTTAAAGAGAGACCTCTCTGGAGAGTTAAATAGAAACCAAATAAAACCACAGCATCTTTGTTTGAAAAAGTCTCTGGGAAAGATTATGCAGTGCTTAAATCCTGCTCTGCTTGTAGCAGGTTTTGTGGCTGTCAGGTTGATGTGTTTAAATATTTTTTTCTAGAAAAGACTCAACAGTAAAATATTATTTTTCCTTCAATAAAGCACAAAAAAAATTAAAGTAAGAAAGTAACTCTGCTACTTCTTTGGTCTCAGTGTGCCTGGTTTTAAAGTGATGCTTTATAATAGATGAAGCTAATACACTTAGAAAGGTACAAAGTCTGCTGTGTGTGGAGAGAAGGTGCAGGGGCAGCAGATGAGCTTTAAAAACTCTGAGACCCTTTGTTCAGAGGTAGGAGACAGCTGAGGCATTCACAAGGACCTGTAAACCTGGAGATGAGGTCACAGTGTGGGAGCTGCCGCAGCAAGAGGAAGGTGCCCCTCACAGAGTCTCTTTGAATCCATGGATTTCCAGTGCAGAAGGACAACTTGTTGTCTT
>VYZP01080219.1:0-12507 GCA_013400635.1 Hypocryptadius cinnamomeus | reverse complement strand
AGCTTCTAGCATTACTTTATACATTGCAAATTAGATTACAGGAAATGTAAATTATTTCTGCAGCCTAATCTTTTAAGTGTTCTCAAAAAAGAAATTGTTCAATGTGTATTAGTTCAACATCTGGCATGTTTGATCTTTCTGAGGAATCACCATGTAAAGCAACATGCTACAGAACCTTGCTACTTCTTATCTTTCACTGACTTCCTGCTGCTGGGAACTATTGGAAGCACCATTGCAAAAGGGATCAAATGATATTTCATATGCATAGAACTGGATAATTAAATTAATGTAATTCTGCTCTTCATGTGTGAAAACTGCATTGCCCTGCAATTCATAGATGGAAACAGAATGGTAAAGAAATCTCAGTTAACTGAGATATAATAAATTCACAGCACAAAGCTGGCATGAATACCATTTTGTCTTACTTCAATGGCAGCATATGATGCCTTTCTAAAGACCAATTGCATTTTCCATTTTAGGATTAATTTACAGAGTACATTCATTAAATAAACCACATGTTTCTTACTGCACCACAAAGTAATTAGTTGTGGAAAACTCAGTTGTGCCAGCCCTGAACTACATTTATAAACACTGAAAATGCACCCATGTACTCAAGGTACCCATCTGAAAAAAAGAAAACTAGTTGTTCAGTTGTGTAAATAATTCAGGAAAGAGATTTCTAATAGATATTCAGACTGATGGCCTTTTCAAGGCAGACATTATGCACTGGCACTGTGCCAAAGAAATATTAGATGTATAATATGAAAATTACTATTTTTATACAAAAAAACCCACTTTAACCTGGGTCCTTGAAAAATGATGATTTTTTCTTTTATAGCTATTTACCTGCTCCAGAAAAGCAGCCAGGTTTCAAGCTGTGCACAAGAACACAAATTATTAACTTTCTGTTTGTTATTATTCTAAGTTCTGATATTTTACTACAGGGCTTAGAAAAACACAGTCATATATCTCTTCTATTCTGTGGTTGGTTATACATGAGAGCAGTGCAAAGTCCATTAAATTTTTAGATCATCCGAGGGCTGCAAGAATGCAGGGTAGCAAGAATGTCATCAATTAACATTCTAGGGAGATTATCAGTTTGGAAATCAAAACAGTAATAATAAATACATAAACATATATATCTATAGACATAAAGTTTTCAGGTACAGCTTGATCTTAAGGTGTGAAATTAGATTTGCAGACAGATGTGCAAATTCCATAGCGTTGTCTGTTCTCTGTTTCAGCAATGCAAATTCTTACACAAAATTTAGATCCTAATCACTGTTTATCTGCCTTATGTTGCATTTTATCTCTGAAAAGGAAAAGAGAAATAAATTAGTAATTTTGTGAAAAGAGTGCACATTCACTCAAGGAATAGGCACTCCATGTGTTTCCTGGTAATATACTGGTAATTTCAATAAACTGCATTTGGAAAAAGACAGCAATTAGTCTTTAAGGTTCATGACTGCAAGTCATATGGTTTTAGCATAATTTTAGAGGCATTTAAAAAGAGATAAAAATAACAACTCAGTTATTTCTGGTAATAATATTACAAAAAATACATTTGTGTTGTCATCTTAGTAAGGAATCTCTGTTATAGTGCTTGAACTTTATTTTACCATGTGGCCCATCAGTGCCTGTGGAATGATGGCCAGAGAGTCCAGAAGCATTAATTGATTTAGTGAACTGTCCCCATTCAGTGCTTAATCTCTCAGTGGATGCTTCTTGGACAATAGATCCTGATGATGATAAAAGTTTTGATTTGAAAGCAGCAATTCTACGTGATACAAAAGAAATCCTCCCTTCTGATTGAATCAGTGAGATCTGTCTTTAGTGACAGCTTGTCTTACCTGGCAGTTTCTCCTTGAATATCTTGCTCGTCCCTCCCAGAAAACATAGAAATATTTTGGCGAAGGCGTGAGACTGAAGAGAGGGTTCTTTGTTCTCTGAGATTTTGTATGGCTTGACAAGAAAGATTTAAAGATGTCTGTAGGTCACTGAAGGTTAGAATTTCCTGACATTATTACTTTGACAAATGAAGAGAAAACAAACACCCTAACCATAGGAACAGAATGTCAGGATCATTGCAAATCCAGAAGCAGGGAACACTAACAAACAGCTGAAGGTAAGGTTTCTGTGGCATCCAAAGCAACATCCGACTGAGGATCTGGATGAAACTTGCTCCGGAGATTTATGTTGGACAAAGAATTTTTCTCTTCTTTCTTTGGGCACCTGATGCAAAATCCAGATGGCTGACTCCTGGTATTGCATGCAGTGGCTGACCACTAATTCTTTGTGCAAATATTTTCCCTCAGCCAAAAGCAAGACCACTTTGGCCCATTATGGAAGGCAGTTTGAGAAAGTAAGCAGAAATGCTACTGGTTCATTTATTCACTTACCCATCTAAGCAAGAAACAAACTCATCAAATTTTCCTCTATCTAATCAATGCAAGTCAATAAAATGGTTTTAAATAAGATAAAAGCTATGTCCATATTAAATACAACACTTTAAAAGACTATTTTTTCTGGTTTCTTTGGGTTTCTTGAGGTTGGTTTGTGATGGGATTCTTTTCCCAAAAAAAGGGTGCCACACAGACTGTACTCTGCATGAAATTATTAGATGGAGTTATTATTCTTTTCTGAAATCCATAAAAACAACTCTCCTTTAAGGAGAATAGCTGCTTCATCAGTTTTCATTTTAGTCTAGCATAATTTATTGTAAAATAATTGTAAGAAGATGTACATTTTTTAACTTGCCACTTTCCATCGTGAGAGCAAGGACTGGATATAGGTCCTGTTCCTATCTCAGGACTGTTTAGCCCATACATGAGGGCCACTATCTAATCCTACCTCCCACAGATTCAAGGTTAAAAGACAGAAAATACTAAAGCTTCCACTATGCAGAGCTGGAATATGTAGGGAAAAAGGACTTAGATGCTTAGTAGGAAAAAGGTCTCCCAAGGCTTCAGATAGAAGTTGCCTGCTTCATCATCCTTCTCATTTTGCTTGACCCTGCTCTTCATGAACGGAGTTCATTTTGCCTCTTTTGCTGCAGTTCACAAGGCTTCCTTTAATATCTCTTGTTCTTTTTTCCTGCACCCATGCTCTCTGTCATGAATATTTGTTGCACATAATTATGGATATGTGAATAGAGTCAGATTTGAAGTAGCTACCCAGAACACAGCTCCAGCAGGTCATTTTAAGTCACTTTAGCAGTCGTTGTATGAAGTTAGGGAAGAAGTAAGAGCAGTGAAAGCTGGTCACAAAGCAGTGCTTCAGTGTGGACTCCTGATCACATAATTATAACCTTCAACTGCCCTGGTGTAAGGTGTCCCTACCCATGACAGAGGAGTTGAAATCAGATGACCTTTGAGGTGCCTGCCAACCCTGACCATTCCACCATTCTATGATATGCTGCCAATGCTACAAGTGTGCACACTCTTTTTGACTTCACTGGTGCATTTAATTCCAGATGATGGACCTCAAGTTTTCAGATTAATTGTAGTGGGACAGAATTAAGGAGAGGAGTCAAAGCATCAGCCCATAGGAAGTGTCCTGTTGTACAAAGCACAGAAGTCTGCTCCCAGCTGTGGCTCAAGGAGTGAGTATGTATAGAAGGGATGTGACCATGCCATATTGTGGGGTGCATTTCCCTTGCAATCTCCCGACAACCAGAGTTGATAAAGCAGGGATCAACCCTCTGGCATTCCTTCCCCTATTCCACATATGCACTGGCCATTTACAGAACCAGCTAATGCTCTCTGTATCCTCACAACCGTCTGTGGTGTCAGTGGGCAGTAGTTTAGTGCCTACAGTGCAAAGTATTTTTTTATTCTTTTTGTTTACTTGAAACCAGTCTCCTACTGTTCCTTTGAGAGGCCTCTGCTTTGTACATATTGGTGACCAGGTCTGCCACATCTTCATTATTTTCATAATTCTTTGAAACTTTTCCAGATGATTCTCTCATTTTTCTCCTCTCCAAATGGAGCAGTCACAGGTGTTCTACTCATTTGGTCTGTTATTAAACACTGGGCAATGAGAAAACCTTATGGCAAACTTGGGTGGCAAAGATATCAGAGTGCCTAAGAGGTCCTGGGAAAGGAAAGGGTTCAGAAAAATCCTTATTTCCCTGAACTGGTCTTCTTTTCCAAGCTTGGTGAGTGAGCAAAGCTCAGTCACTAATCGTCCAAAAACCAGGTGTTCTTTTTTATTGGACCCTTACAGAACTGTCTGATTCTTTGGAGTTTTCATTCCTCTTTTTACTATATTCTGTTAAAGCAAGTGATGTCAGTGGAGCACATCAGTACAAATTCCCTGCACTGACTGAACCTCTGGGGCTGCCTCTACCCAGTTATCAATGCTACGATGGCACAAACATTCTGGCTTTTATGTCTGTAACTAAAGCCATTAGGTTGTTACTGGGCCATCGTAATCAAAGGAAGTATGAAGACTTCAAAATGAATTCTAAATGAATGGATTCATTAATCAAAAAAAAAAAAAAAACCCCAAATCAAAAATCCCAGATGTTTGTATGAAAAAAATATTTCCTGAGATACATGGTTAATGGAAGCACTTGAAAGTTTTAACTAAAACTTAATTTACAGAAGGAATCCTGATCATTAGAACTGCTGGCTACAGTCAACAAACTACCTGGGCTGATGAAGCAAAGCAGAAAGCTAGAGAAAACATCTGGATTTAGAGTTTTAACGTTGCTGTGAGGAGTGTGGATTTTCCAAATAAATGTATTTGGAAATGTTGCTTAAAAGGACTAGTAAGGATAACAAAGTTATGGGAATATTAGGTCACAGCTAAATAGATGAAAAAATATCCATTGGCACATGTACTGAGAACTGCAGCTCGTGACCAGCTCAGGAAAGTACTGCTGTATCAGTTACAGCCATTCCATACTCTTTACAAATATAAGGGTTTAAAACCACATGGGAGGCTTTTTATGGTTTTTGATTGGTTGGTTGGTTGATTGATTGGCTTGTTTTTTGTGGTTGATTTCTTTGGCTTGGGGTTTGTATTTCAGAAGGCTTCATTTCTAAAATATTCACCTAATGTTAGATAAAGTTGAAAGATCTGTGGAAAATCTGTTGAAAATCTGTGGAAAAAAAAATCTGATCACAACAATTCAATAGAAATTTCTTAAAGATGTGGCTGGCAGACACTCTCATGGTTCTCTCCATTCTGTCTCACCAGCTTTGCTTTGGGCTGTCTCCATAAATAATGTGGGCATTTTGTGCTAACACTGAATGGTCACACTGCCAATATACCCACTGTTCTGTGAGCTGGATCAATTTGTTCGCTTATTACAGGAAATCAGTGTAATAACTAAATCCAAGAAGGAAAAATGTACTATTTTCAGTGTAAAACATTAATTTATTCAGGACCAAACATCTCATATTTATGATTTCTTCCATTCAAAAGATTACAAGTTAAAATTAAAAGGTAAAAATAACAACAATTTCAGCAGGACTAAATCTAAATATTTTTGAGCAATTTACTTAAGACACAAAATGCTCAAATTCATTAATTCATTCTTACTTGGCAGGTAACAAAATACAGAAAGATCAAGATTGTCTGGTACTGAAGTCCAACATTTCACACAATACTGTGTAGCAAGGGTACTGTCAGGAGGGTTGTTTAGTCTTTGGTATGCTGTGGTTTTGACACAGGATGGGATTTCCTTCTGTGACTGTGATTAGTGTATCTTTGGCTAACTTGGTTTTCCTTACCAAGCAATTGTAGGTATCACCAACATCAAATCTAGGAGATCTTCACTTTTCCAGCTGCTTTGAAACATTTGGTTTGTGCTTAGGCTCTATCAAATAATCTGTAAGCATCAGAGGACGAAGATGTGAGTCATCAGAAGCAGAAAGAGCGCAAGCAGTGTGCCATCCTGGGAAACAGAAGTTTTTTCTGGGCCCTTGACATTAATAGCTGCAGCTGTCAACCTCACTTGCTGGCCTTTGTGTTTCATACTGATCCTTGGAAAGTGAGTCATGACTCATTTCCTCTGGTCCTGATGCTTCTGCTGAGCGGGGAGGTGTCGCTCTCTGCCTGATGAACGTTTGTACATGTGATGTCACGCTTGTCACTGAGGAATTTTCGGCCATGAATACTAAGACAATGTTTGCAAATAATATGCACTTCAGAGCTACCATTCTCTGGCCTTGCTTTCATGTCTTAGTTATGGATTGATGGTTAGTTAGACCCTGTCTTACTGGAAAATTTTCAATCTTTCCCTTTACTCGTCTCTCTATTTCAGTAGAAAAAATAGAAACCACATCAAGATGCTTCATTTTTCCTTTCCTAAACAAAATTAGGCTGCCAATGACTCAAGATCTCAAAGAGAGGCATAGTGGTCCAAAGTTGCTGTTTGTTTTATCTTGTGATGCTAAACTCAAGGGCACAGTATTGCAGGAGCACAATCTGCTTCAAGTTTAAGCATGAACAACAGTTTTCAGTTCAAGCAGTACTTCTTCAGAACACTAAGCTCACTAAAATAATATTTTAACAGTTGTCCAAAATCAAATACTGATTCATAAAGTTTTCCAGCTCAATTTGTTATTGGCCAAGCAGATACATTTCATATAATCATAGATTCAGAAAATCAGTATAGTTTGGGTTGGAAGCAACCCTTAAAGGCTTTCTAGTCCAACTTCCCTGCAATGAACAAAGACACCTTCATTTGGATCAAGTTGCTTAGAGACCCATTCAACCTGACCTTGAATGATTCCAGGGATGAGGCATCCACCACTTCTCTGGGAAACATGTTCCAGTGTTTTAACACCCTCATGGTAAAAACTTCTTCCTTTTATCTAATGTGAATATACTGTCTTTTAGTTTAAAACCATAACTCCTTTTCCTAACCCAACAGGCCCAGCTAAAAAGTCTGTCTCCATCTTTCTTATAGGCATCCTTTAATACTGAAAGGCCACAATGAGGTATCCCTGGAGCCTTGTCTTCAAGATGAGTGACTCCAACCCTCTCAGCCTTTCTTTATAGGAGAGGTGCTCCCGCCCTCTAATCATCTTCATGGCCCTCCTCTGGACTCACTCCAGCAGGTCCCTGTCCTTCCTGTGCTGGCACCCCAGAGCTGATGCAGCCCTGCAGTGGGGTCTCAGCAGAGCAGAGCAGAGGGGCAGAATCCCCTGCCTGGCCCTGCTGCCCACGCTGCTCTGGATGCAGCCCAGGACACGTTTAGCTCTCTGGGCTGCAGTGCCCATGGCTGGCTCATGTCCAGCCTCTCACCCACAGCACCCCCAAGTCCCTCTGGGCAGGGCTGCTCTCAATCCATTCTGACCCAGCCTGTGCTGATACTGGGGGTTTCCCTGACCCCATCACAGGACATTGTCCTTCGGACACATCCTGGGCCACTGACCACAGACAGGGCTGGCCAGCTGCAAAAGACAGAGCAGAGAGAGCTGGTGCACTCTGGCGCAAATAAAGTGTGCACAGTAGATGTGTTTCGAGCAGAATTCAATTATTCTTAATTGATAAGACTGGCATTCCCATATAACATTTTAGTTATATGGGAATGCCAGCCTTATCAATTAAGAATTTTAGCACTTGTAATCTGAAACAGTGAAATTATTTCCTTGGCAGAAAACTACTTGGCCCTGCAGAACCAGTATCACTTTACAAATCTGCCAACAAACGGTTCATTAAACTAAAGGAGTTGACTGATCTCATAAGAAAACATGGATTTTGTACAGCAGCATGACCTTTAGTCAGGCAGGTACTTTATAAATATTATTTCCATTTATAATTACCTGAAATTATATCTTAATATGATTGGCCATGATTTCAATAAAGAACCCTGATACTTGAAACTATTCTGGTGTGTGCAAAACAGGATGCAAGTACAGCACACCTGGGTGCTGGAACAGACAGCTGTTAAAAGATCATTTTATTGATGTGTTCTGCAGAAAACCTCCAGCTCCAAGGTGAACACATTCTGTGCTGGTAGCCAACATTCCTGAAATACATCACAGTTCACAAGTAAGAACCTCTCTTACATCCTGTAAGTCTGCAGTGTGGAAAATCATTGCTCCATAATAGAACTTGTTTTCATGATTATACATGAAGAAGTAATTCCAGAAAAGAGAAAAGGCAGCAATATGTATCTGCTGAAAATGCCAATTACATTTTGTGCAAAATGTACAAACAGCTTGAAGGATAATTTTGTAAAACACGTGGGCTCTTGTAACTCAGTGAATATATATATATATATTTTTTAGAAGTAGTAATGTTGAAAAAATTTAGGGACACCTTCCAATAAGATGTCATATGACTGGAAATAGTTAAGTACCAGTCAGTTCAATGTAGCTCTATTATCATTAGTCAGGTACTACATCTCCTCACAACTAAACAAAAAAGAAGGGATGAGACTGTACAAAGCTTTGTTGTGCCCAGACAGAGCAGATATCTAAACAACGCCCAGGCAGCAGTCAGTGGTCCCAGATGACAATGCTGTATGCTACACAAAACTTTCAAACTTTCATGACCAAACTCGAAGACTTTGAAACAAGTTATGAGCATATTTAGAAAGCAGTCAATAGCGCATACTTTAGATAACCAATAAAGAATGAATCCAAGCATAAATGCACAAAGGTAATCTTAGAACTCAGTCATCTGGACATTTACAATGTATTTTTTCAGATGTAGTACTCAAGTTAGCTTGTACTATTTTAGGATTTGCAGAATTACAGTTTTGCTTCCATATCTCAGCCTCAATTAAACATCAAAAACTTTTATTTTTTCTAACAGGCTAGGTACTAGTCTGTTAGAAATTATTCAGTTCATTTTCCTTGAAGTTGCCTTGCCATTGTTTCTTCTACATCATACAGAAAATTTCTAACAGTGTAAATGAAAGAAAACTCCAATCTTCAGTTTCTCACTATACAGTCAATGCAATGTTATCACTGCCTCAGATATCTATCTGGATATTAATGACTCCATTACACATTCTACAGAAATGTTGGAATAACCCTGACGTCCTGATTTAAAGTAATTTTTTAAATATATTGAAATTAAAGCTTCTCTGGGACAGTTTTGCTGGAAACTTACAAATCATATTAGAAAATATATATACTTTAAGCTAGGGATGCTTAAGTTGTGTATTTTAAATATAGATCAAGGTTTTGATGCTCCAGTGCCTCAAAGTGGAGTTTCTCAGTTCTAATCAGTACTATTCATGTATTTTACTGTTCCTCTAGAATTAAAGTCAGACAGTTTAAGCATTTTTAGAAGGTGATTTGAATACATTTCAATTTATATTAATTTGAACAATGTAAAAATTCTATATTAAATTTGTACTTTGTGAACTCCAGGAACCCGAGAGTCAGGACCATACAGAGAACACACAGAATGACAGAAGTAGTGTTAGTAGTCTAGGATTCATCTGGAAAGTGAATAAAAGAAAAGTTTGATAAACCCTACTCTTCTGGGAATTATGGTATTTATTATGATAGGTAAAAGTAATGCTCTTAGTTCTGAAATAAGAGGCATACCTGGAAAGTTAGTCTATTGTTGTCAGCTGAATTCAAAATCCCGTCTAGCACGTCTTGGGCAGTGAAGGAGAATAATCTCTGCTCATATCTGAGGCAAATCAAGCTGTCAAAAGGAAAATCACCCTTCACAAGGTCTTAGAGAAGGTCTATAGGTTGCTGAGCTTTTGAGGAATGAGTTTGCACATGATCCCAGTGACAGAAGCTTAAGCAGAGTGCAATTACTTGGACAAGGAATTTGTGTATGAGCAAAGGTTATCTTTTACTGACCCCATCACCAACTGTAAAATTTTCATTCTGTTGTGCAACTGAAGTGTGCAACTGAAGTGTGCAACTTTTCTCTTAATGCACTTATTGTACCATGGACTGGTCTTTCATATACTTTACTTTAAGTAGAGATATTCCAACACAGCTTAGAAAACATTTCTCCTAACTTCTAACTTTCCTAACTCAACAAGCATTTTTTCAGGAGAACCAACTGAAAGTCAAGAAATCTCTAAGGCCATATTAGCATAACATTGTCAATGAATGAAATGGAAAGCGCAACCTCTGATTCAACAATGAGAAGAGCATCCAATCATTAGGTATATCCATCTAAATATTTTCATAAATTTACTTCCTTGTTTTGGAGAGATTTGTTAGTGTGTGCATTAAAAATAGTAATGAAATTATGTCAGGATTTCTGTACACTATCGTCAATTTAATTTTTAATTCATGGGTGCGATGTGGCATATTTTTTAATGACTAGGAAATGTTATTCTTTTCTAGGAATAACTGAGCATAGTTTAGAAAAATAAGAAGTATTGAAGAAGTATTGAAGTATCAAAGAAGAAGAAGAAGAAGAAGAAGGTCATAAAAGTAAAATCAACTACTTTTCAGGGATATGAATTCCAGACAGTTCTATAAATTCATTTGTTCACTTTTTTTTTTCCAAAGAGAATAATTTTCTTCCTTCCCATTCCCATGTATGACAGAGAACAGAAATTTTTCCATTTCCATGAGAAAAGCTATTCTTGAAAGTCCCTATGTACTCATCAAAAAGGTTAGCAAAATACCAAAATTTAACAAAAGCAAAAAAAGTAATATCTCAGTTTTCCTGAAAACAAGTCCAAACCTCCTACTCAGAAAGAATCTCTGCCAAATTACAGCACAAAATGGTCCCATGGTGGGAATCTTCAAAAGCAAAAGTGAAGTTTTAGCTTGCACAGAAAAAAAAAAGGAGTCAGAGAAAACTTTCACATGATAATCTGGAAAAGAAAAAGCAACTTCAGCCAAGAAGGTACATAAATCATAGCAAGTTTCCTTTTCCTAGGGCTCCCTTTACTATGATCAACTTTAATAATGCTATGTTTAATAATTCGCCTTAATTCATAACTCAGACCTGAATGCATTAGAAATCTGATTCGGATCCAGTGTGAGAACATGCAAATACTATGTCATAATGCAAAATAAATTAAAATGAAAATGTGTGGCTCTATCAAGATTGTTAACTTTGTCTTAAGCCACCTATATTGTCACAGAAGATTCTATGTAGAACTTAATTGTTTCCTTAAAGCACTTCCCATTTAACCATTCTAAGTGAACCAAAACACATGATTTTCTATCAGGAGGAAAATGTACTTAGACAGAATCAGCAGAAAATTTGTCAAGGAGAATCTAAGTACATGAAGACCAATTACAATATAAACTCTCAGATTTCCACATGCAGTGAGTTTTCTTTGTATCAGTCTCTCAAGAGGTAGCAACTTGGGTAATTCCCTATTTCTGACCTATCTCGTTCTGACCACAAATAATATCCAGATTTTTATAATTAATTTGTCCAGTAATTAAAGTACTCCCATAATTAAACTAAAATCAGAGAAGTTATTACCAGATTGTACTTAATTTTAAGTGTGTTCCTTCTATTATGTATCAGAAGTGACGCTTATGTGCTCTTAGTATTTTGGTTTCTTTACAGTACAAATGGATCTTTTAAAACACATTAGCCTTCTCTGCAAACCCTGTCACACCCGTATCCCTATGTAATGGGTACAACATTGCTTTAAGGACTTATTTTTGCAGTTTTGCTAGATGTAGCCCCATGGTTATCTGTTTGTGGTTGTGGACTGTTCCTGAGTCTGAGAAGATGAAGTAAAAGAAGAGAAAGTCTGTTAGAGGAGGTTTGAATTCTTAATGCATAGTCTGTGTTTCCACCATCTCAGGAAAGCAAACCATGAAAACGTTGAACACTTGGGGCTAGCTAACGCTTGTCCATTGCCAGCTGCAACCTGCTCACTGGGTGCACTCATGGCAACTCCTTCCAAGTGAAACCTCCACATGACAGCACCTGCCAGCTGTCCCCCAGACTGTGTAAGAAATCTGTGCATGTGCATGCAGCCCCACACACAGACACAGATGGAGAAAGGCAACAGCAAGCAATTAGGAAGGACAAAGGCACAAACACAACAGCTGGAAAGACAACTCTCTTTGGGAACCTCCAGAAATTCCCAGAGATTGGGTACAGACCTATGAGCAACTCACAGAAGAGAGGCAGAATACAGACAGTTAAGGCAAGAGAACAATTGTGACAACATTGTTACCTGAAATTGCAATTGGGCATGTCTCAGAGCCTGTCTTTGTGTGGGTTTTGGATACACACTCCTTATGAACTTCACTTATTTACAGTACTGCCAGCAGTTCAAAGAATTTCAGTTTTATTTTGAAACTTGACAAGTTTCATTCTTTCACTTACTGAAGTTGGATAAAGTGACCCATTAATACCTAAAGCATTATTATGTTATTTTAGTGAAAGTATTAATCCAAAGCCACTGAGGAGCACTGTCTGCTGGTATGCACACTGTGTGCCCAAGCAAGGGAGTAGACAGATATCTCCCTAGAGACAGGATCTTTTGAATTCCACATGGAATTTTTATGTACTGTAGTCCTTTTTCACCAACAAACAAGAGTTAGAATTTATACTCTCTTTCCTGAATTGGAGAAAATAAGAAAAGAG
>VYZP01080191.1:4858-44662 GCA_013400635.1 Hypocryptadius cinnamomeus | reverse complement strand
TGGCCCTTTCACTCATCAGGTGGTCCTACAGATTCATTTGCTCTCATTTATACTTGGGAGTACTCCATAATTAAGTCTGTATTTCCTGGAATTACTTCTGAAGTTTCCATCCAAAATATCTTTTCATACTCTAGCTACAGATGAGTTTGATCCCTTCCAGTAGCTTTCTCAAAACTCTATAAAAACACAATTCAGAACACTGCTTTCCAGTTGCCATTGAATGTGGCTGTGTCTTTGAACTTTAAAATATCTTCTGCTTGACCAATAAAATCCCACACAGTAATATTAATATGTGGAGGCTGGGAATTTCCCACTATTTCTTCCTTAGGCCTTGTAATTTTCTACAAGGTTCTAAGCAATATACTTTGTCTGAAACAAATATTATTATCATTTTGTGTATTATGGGTCATTAGATGCTTAGCACCAAGTGTAGGATCCACTATTTCAGCACAGTTTAACCTCAAGATGCCCTTCCACACATGGAAGGAAAATGGTAATAAGAACGTTTTTGGCAAATAAGCAATACATGTTTTTCTGATCTCAGAATGAAACTGTCCAGGAACAGAAAGGCCCCAGAAGAGCCTGGATTTAACACTATCACTGAGCTTCTTCTTCTTCTTTTATACCATCTTCTGTATTTGAATTTAATATCTGTAAAGCCAGGCAGTTTGAGATGAATTGAGACAAGGTCCCTTTTGATTTCAAGTAAGCCAATTACATTATTTTTATTATAACACAAGAAAGTGACCTCCTAAGGCGTCTCTTCCAGAAAGGGAGTTAAAAAAGAGAATACTCAACAAAGCTATGTAGCGGGATTGCCAGCACTTTGAGTATGAAAGGTGAGAAAAAAAAAGCATAATTCTAATGAACTGAAAACAGTACCATTACAGCTCCACTTGAATCACATTGTTTTACCTTTAAAATAATTTTAGCATCTTCAACTTCAAGATGAAAAAAAACTGATTAACTGCTGAAGAATTTTAAAGCAGGCATGCTTATTCTCAAACTTTCGAACCTCTGATTTGTTCCCTGTCTCAGTAGGAAATTAAGTTCTTTGGCAGGACAGATGCTGCACTTACAATGTTGAACAGGTGTTGAACAATCTCTGTTTACTGCATAAACTCTTCACAAAACCTGAAAATTAATACCTCCTTAGATTTAACATTTTTAAAGTTTTAATTGGGAGTAAGAAGAAGTGAACTTGAGAAGATGTAAACACCATGAAGAAAACATAGTGTTCCAATATAACATGCAGCTAAATAAAGGAAATCTCACATTTTAAAATCTGTCTGACACTCTGACAGCATCTCCATAGGGATAATGATACTTTCTTTCGCAAAGCACTGTGCTATCTGAAAAGCTGTAAAAGAACTAAGTGTTATTACCAGCGATGGGAAAGGCCTATTAGATCATCTGTCCATTGCTCATGTAACTATAACAGAAAATAACAGTGATTTGCTGCTGTAATTTGACAGTGACTTTTGTAAAAATGTCCTTTCCTCTTACATCTCTGCAAGTTTCAGTTCCAAAGAGTCAATGAGCTGGGTGGCTCACTAACTTTGTCACAGTCTCTAACTTCTATAAGTACACCAAGGTATTAAATACATGTGTTTCAGGCCCACTTTTCCACCTCCTTCCTTCACCTTTTACTTTTGGATAAGGCAGGAAAGAACAATCCTCATGAACAGCATGGTCAAGGGTCACAGAACTGCTCTTTCACTCTCCATCTGCAGAACGCTTCCCTCTCACCCCTTTCCAAGGCAGCACCCTGCATCTCTCCTGCTGGGGTTGTGCATCATGTAGGAGTGACAGTGGTGTTTTCCAGCAGACCTCCCACTCAGAAGCCTTGCTTCTGGTATATAAAATATACCCATCATCACCCACTGTGGTATGAGCATGCATCCATCATGTAACCTAACCATGGTGGATGCCTGATCAGATAATGCAGGGAGTCTCATGTGACGGCAGTTGTGAAAGATCTGCAGAACTCTTGGTGGTGGATACTGTCAGGTCAACAAAGATCCTTCTCCTTATGGTATAACACTCTGCTTCTCCACTGCTTTCAAGGGAAAGAATTGTTTCTGCTCTTCTTTATATTCCCTAAAATTTCTTGGCATGTTTGCTACAACCGGTTTTCAATTTAAGTGCCAATATAACAAAATGTCTGGAGGGAAATCAGCTGAAGTATTCAGAAGATGACTCTCAGTATGATTCACACCGCTGTGAGCAAAGAAGAGGTCTGTCTGGCCTTCTGTACTGGAGTGATAACAGATATTGGATGCAGTGTGTACTCAGATAAAGTTAATAGCAATGACATCTGGTAGATGACAGAGAGGAGCAAACTCCTGTGATCTGCTTTTTAACACTCTGTGCCCAAACCATTATATGTCAGACTTGGTAAAAGTGAATAACCTTTCAGTATCTACCACTCCCTCCTCCCACATTCTCAGTCAAATGAGACTGAAGGACTACTAGACAAAGGGACAGCAGATCTAAAAGCAGCCAAGGAAAAAGGATTCAAGGTATGCAGCTCATTAGTAGTAGCCTCCTCAATATTTAGCAGTCATTGCACATTCCCAAAGCCCTCTCACAGTCATAACAAATGCTCACACAAAGGCTTGTACCTTCAAAGCACTTCACCAACATAAATATATTAATAAGACCTCTCCCAGAAGAGACTGCAGTGTCAGAGAGATGCCATTCAAGTGACTAGGATGTGAGAGATAGAGCTTACATTATTTCATTAAACCTTCACCCTCCGTCTTCAATTTTAAGCCCATTTTAAAAGAAGGACAGAATGTACAGTGAAGCTTTATGAGCAAAAAGAAGAGTAACTGCTTGTAAAATTGTTTTGCCCCCTATGATTGAAGTGGTAATTATGTTGTAATTCTGTGATGTGCATCAACTGAATTTGACATAAACCAAAACCAAGATTTTTATATTCACTTTGACTGATGCCACCTAGATAGTTATTTTAAAGTGACTAGTGACAAGTGCCACTGATTCACTTTGGTATACATCTTGTCTAGGGGTCATAATTAAAACATTAAGGATACTTTGGCAACTTATACTTAATTTCAAACTTATACTTAATTTCATATTTAGAAGTGTAGTTAGCACTAGGTTGCTGAGAACTGACAAACTTCCCTAACTGTTGTAAGGGCAAGAAAGGAAATAAAGCCTGTCATTCTTCAAATGTTGCAAATCTCACGCAGATGTGCTTGTGTAATGAATTTTTGCTTTTCAAGGACAAATTCATGACACAATTATAATATGTGTAATAGTCAGCAAAAGATATTTTGTTAGCAATAGAATTACCTTTGTCATAAATTTTTGGATGAAATGCAGTTGCTCAGGTTCTAATTTGTTATTTTAGTAAGCCAGACCACCATATAATACCCATGATAACTACCAAGAGACAAACATGTATCTACTGCTACACATCTGATATTGGTAAATCATGTTAGCCTTCATACACACAGTGCTGTCTTTGCTAATTCTGAAACCAGGGTACTTCTTGGTTGCAGCTGTATCTGCTGTGAATCCTGCAACATCTGCTGGGTCAGATGACAATCCCTTTATGCAGATATGATCTCTCCTATCCCTACTTATTACTACTTAAAATACACTAGAATTTGCTTGGAATCTTTTCTGTGGAGCAGGGACTGGAACATCAAAGATGGCAAGGTACTTGAATCAAATATGGACTATGCATGACATTTCGTGTGAAACACAGCTCCCAAACTTCTGACAGATGCACCTCTCCTGGTTCTTGGTAGAGATTTCTCTTCCAAATTGGGCTAAGCAATTATTTGAATCTGGCTCAACATATATATGACAGAAGTAGAGGTTCCATAAGAGAGCAGAATTAAGTTTGGATTAAATACACTTGTCTAATGAGTAAGTGGTTTTTGTATAATCACTTTTTATTTGTACAGTGAGCTTATGACCTGTTACAAACCAGCTACACATAGTGTATAGAAAATTAAGATTCCAATTTCTCCATATACCCCAAGTTGTGATATTTTTCCATATTGATTGGATACCTTATATGCTCGAGCATTGAGATGCAAAAATAAAACATGAGACCTCCTGTAGTATGAAAAAATATTTAAGGAGTTGGTCTAAGCATAGCTTTTCATGATGCTTTCATACCATCATATTGCCTAGCTCCTTATAAAGAAAATGGCCATGCTTTGGTGGCAACTTCAAAAAGGTGCCATCAAAAAAGTATAAAAATAACAGTGGTTTTTCTGCATAAACAGTCCCTGAAATTTGAAGAAAGGTGAGGGCAACCTAGATTTCATCTCTACAGCAAACTATTCAAAGCTCTTGCAATACTCTTCTAATATCCAAATACTTCCAGAATTATTTATTTTAATTCTCTCCTTCTGTTTTAATAAATAGTATTTTCCAACTCCGAATGCATTTCTGGATGTAGCTCACACATTCAATATCTGTTTCAAGCAAGGTTTTAATCCTATTGTATTAGCAGGGTATGAACTTTATGAAAGCAATCAAGTGACTGCATCAGGTCTTACTGTGGGTGTTAGCTAGAACACTTAAGAAGCAACTTTCTATGCAATAAGGCAGATGAAATCCCACACTAATCTGTAGCGTGTTATTTGTAAGCTGCATATAGGGATATCATTGTTTATGTTTTAAAATCCTAAAGAAGGCAAAGTGACAATTCCTTTTTGGATAGTTTGGCTTATTTTATGTGTTTTGAAACAAAAAAGCATGAAACACTTTAAAAGCACAGATAGTAGTGTAATAAAAGACCAATTTGTTACTTAATAAAATTTGGAAGGATTAATACAGTCCAATTTCACATTTTCAGCTTTCTAGTATGCTGGACGCTTAGAAGAACAGGGCCCTTGAACAAAAAACTTCCTTTATTTCTTTTTTTCATTTTCATATTTAACTCTAAGAGTGGAAGAAAAACACCCCACAAAGCAGGGCACTGATGTCACCTGCAGAAAGAGAGCCCTGCAAATATTCCCACTATGAAACAATGCCATGCAGAACAGCCTCAATATAGCAGTGGCTTTCAAATCAATAAGCAGTTGAAAAAAGCCATCTGAAAATACAGTCTTTAAAACAAACACTCAAAAAGGAAGACTGAAATCTACCATTTCTGAAAACCTGAGTAGGCTGCATGGCTCTGCATTTGATGCTGTTTTCACCACTTTTAGTCTAAATCAATACTCAGGTTTTCATCACTTGTGAGAAGGAAAGATTTCATTCAGAGATTGTCCCTTTAATTACAGAAACTAAGATTTGAATCCAAAGCACTTCATTAGCTGAATTAGACGATGAGAAACTCAGACTCATGATTACTTCTCCTCCCACCAGAGAATTAAAGCATGCAATGCACTCTGAGTGGGCAAGTACTGTCTATCAATCAAAAAAAAAATAATGCAAAAATAAGGAAGAAATAGTCTTACAATAAGCAAAAAGTTGGATGTATCAGTATGAACAAGCTCACAGGATGCACAATCTGATGATGAAATATTTCCAAGAAGTGTCTTGTGTACATGTAGCACTATATCTAATAAATAATGAATCCAAGGGATGTTGACAATGAGAAGAAAATAAAAAAGGTGATAAATATCTGAGTAAGATGCCATTCCAAGGTTTTTGTAAAACTTATAGTTCTAATCAAAGGAAATAATTGGATAGCAGTTCAATAGAACTGTAAGGTATTTCAGTGAAACTCTACCATTATCATCATGCACAGTAAGATGTCCTGAGACGCAAACCCCCGAGAACCACCAAGAAACCTAAATGCACACCAGTTATAATCAAATGCAAATTCTATGTACCCAAAATGCACCAATTCAAGAAAATGTCAAACTCATGAAAACATTTTTAATGTGTTGCATGAAGTATCAAAAAGATTGACTGAATTAGCAGAGGAGAATGTTGCATTCAGTGAGTATTGGAAAAGATGCTTATCAAAAATTTATCAGGCGAAGTAAATCTGAGAAATGCTGATAACAGATGGGAGCTGTCTCGGCAAAAAAAATTATTGCTAGTTTGTCTGTTTTTCTAGATGAGGTGAAAAGTGTTCTGGGAGGAAAAAAAATCTGGTTTTTCTTACCTCTTCTTTCTCTGCACTTTGCAAGTCCCTCCACTCCTCAGTGACATGACCGAAGTCCACTGTGTTCATTGCAACTTTATATTCCCCAATGATATCATGTTTGGAGAAACGATCAAAGTCATAAACTGCCATCACTAAAGTTTTTCCACCCAGCTCAGAGTATGGCACCTGCAAAGACAAGGAAATGACAAACTCTGCATCTGAGACAATAAAGACTGGTCCACTACAATGCAAATCTATTTCTTTGGTTTATCAGCTGTCATCTCAGGTAAATTGAACTGCAGAGAAAATTATGAGATGTATTTGTTTCAGAGTCACCAGATGCAGTATTTCTTGAGACAAGGCCCTGGCACTCAATAGAACAATGTGGCAGCTCACTCATCACTCCTGTTTTTTTCTCGTTCTACTTCAAATCATTTTGTGGGTGATGAAACTGAAACAAGAAGCCAAATTACTTGCACTGAAGACACATGAACTTTTCACACAATGGTGTTTTTTCCTCAATAAATCACCTGTCATCACTTAGAGATGGCTGGCTCCCAGACTCATGAAAAAACCAGAACTGGCTTACTATATATGAAACAAAGTAATTAGACACTGGATATATCTCTTACAGTACCAATACCTATTACTTACTAAGGCATATTTTTCAATACTACAACTTTCACATGTTACACACTAAGGTGCTTTTTAAGTCACAATGTGTAACTAGAAATTGTGGTGGCAGAAGGCCATGTTCTGACTAATTCTCCAGCTGTTCTCATGTGGTTCCAACAGATGCTGAACGAGATGTTTACGAGTCACATTTTTAAGATTAGGATGGAGGCATGCAGTTCAGGTAAGCTACACCTGAGTGGCTGTCTGAAAAGGTCTGATTTAGGAATTGTTTGGATTTATATGAACACTTGGTCAATCTAAATATATCCTGCAAGGATAAATGGTTTCCATGGGATTCAGTAAATACTTCTATATTAATTAGAAAGTGAAAGCGTGGCATTACCATTGGCCTTGTTAACCTCTATGTTCATGTCTGCTTAAACCCTAGGACTGTTGTCTTTTGTTACTGTTCAGCTTCCACTTGCTTATTAAAATACTAAGTAATAAGTAGTAATTTTCCCTTTACATAACATCTTACATAACATTTAGAATAAGCTTATCAAGTTGAGAGCCAGATCTAGCTTCCATTATTGAGTCGCATAGTTTCAGTGGCACATGGTTTGTATCTTTGTAAATACTACAGCAAAATCTATTTTCCATTCTCTAAATTATCTGTAGCTTCTAAAAAGCTAGAAAGGGCAAAGGTATGTGAAAGGAAAATTTCTAAATAATGTTAGTTTTATTTTTACACAGCCTGGAAAACAGGAGAAGAAAAATCTTCTGAAGTTTATTCCTCTGTTAGTTTACAATACCACTTAATGGATCCTGATCACTTGGAAGACAAAGACGACATTCATCATTATTTACTTTTCTGTACTTGACCTCAGTAAAGCTCATTTTAGCTACCTCCCTTTCTAAATGTTTCCTTCATTTATTACTTCTAATGCAGCCTCAGTCTCCAGCTTTGTTCTGGACTATCAAGGATGGCCTCAGCTCTCATGAAGGGTTGCTTCCTCTACCTGCTCTCTGCTCAGACATAATCAGTCTCTTGACTTAAAGCGAGACCTTGGTAAAAGGACACGTATACAGGAGTGTTTTTCTGGCACAGACGTGTCACTCCTCTAGACATGAACCCTGTTCCCACTTTGGATCTGAGGAGGAACACCTCCCTCTGCCAAGCCGGTGTAGTGCAGCTAGGACTTCTCTGTTCCTTTTGGCGCTGCAGTGTGGGTATACAGATTAGACAGCTGCAGTCTGACAAACACTTGCACCCTGGAACAGCACCATGGATGTCTGGGAAAAAGAAATGAAAAAGGGAAGGACTAAGGTTCAGGGCTCAAGATGCAATGCAGCAGAAACACAAGTCAACTCACTCCCATTAGCTGTACTTCGGGAGGAAGGCAGGCAGCTGCACCCTGCAACACGGCAACAGCACGGGCCTGGGCTGCCTGGTGGGCAGCACTGCCAGAGGGATGGGAAGGATGCCAACAGGAGCTGTGCACCACCTGAAGTGGGTCACAGGAGCAAAGCTCTGCACAAGTAAATGAGGCACTGTCAACAGTTCCCGCGGAAGTTGTTACTATAGCTGCAGTTCCAGTTAAATGGTCACCGGAGTCCTCAGAACAATGACAGTACTTGGCATGCTCTGCTGGTTTTCGCTTAAGTACAGACCACGGGGATGATCAGTACCATATTGAGATGCACCTAAACACACTGTCAGGTCTGGCATGGAAAACAGACTATTTTTTGGAGCATAAAATTTAAATATTGAAGATGTAACTTACAACAAGTGGACATTATAGTCCAGAAGTGGCTGATCTGATTTATAACTTGTGTTTTCCTTTTGATGACAGCATTATTTGTTCTTTCTTTGCTTTTGTGAGCTGCACGGGAATACTTAATTTAGAACTCTGTTTTCTGTTAAATACTCTCTTAGGAAAGCTCAAGAAAGAAATAATTCCCCACAAAAGATTACTTTTATGAGCATCTTCAAGGAAAAAATAAGCTTATATACGCAGTAGTAGTTGTGGCCTACAGGGATATCTTTCTCACTGAATGACTTCATAGCCTGAGTCTTTCACTGTTCCTGTTTTCAGTCTGTAGCTGTCACTATAAGATTGGGCACAAAGAGAAAGGCCTGAAGTAACAGCAGAGGAATGTATATAAGGAGAAGCCCTGTGAAACATGCTGTACAGTATTCCTTTATTCTATTTAACTGGGGTTTGAATTTGGCCTCAGTTTTAGAAAAACACTATTAATAGATACTATTGGAAGGATGTAAACACTGCAATGTAAGGCTTACCTACATTTATTTAATTCATGTTTTGTCAAACCTGAGAAAGGACTTCTTTTCATACATAAAGTAGCATGGCAAAGAACTGCTATGACAAAGTCTAGTAAGATTAATCTGTCATATTGTCCTTCACCCATTTACTTCCCTTGAGTTTTAATTTGTATTTCAGGAAATGTTATCCTGAATTTCATAAATCAGATATTTAAGAAAACGCTGGTCTAGTGAAATTTACATGTCATTTGTCAGAAAGTGTCCCTGTTTTCTGAATTTCCTGTATGTTTTATCTAGCCATAAAATATGGATGAGATTGTCATCTATAAGGATAATCAAAGTGCCTAAACCCAAACTGTGCCCTTTTAAACCTATCTGACCCTGCATTATATAGCAAGATTGAGTATCATGGCTTTCTACAACAAGAAAAATATTTTGCTGCAGTTATCAATTAACTAAGACTCTAAATACATAGCCAAGCATGAGATACAAAGTGGTTAAATTAAGAAGTATCAATAATTATAAAAAAACTACCTTGAATGTAAATTGCTCATTGAAAACAGGGTTAAGGGTCTTTCTGTGGACTTTTGTCTCATATTTCTTCTTCTTATCAGGCAACAGGAAGACTTTCACATAGGGATCAGATGTACCACCCATATCTAATGCAGGCAGCTCAGCTGCTTGAATAATCCCAACCAGAAGCTGAAAAGAGGAAAAAACAGCAGAATGAAATTTCAAATAGATATCTATAAAAATACTGTAACAGAGGAATGCATATGCAGACTCTATTTCTGGTCTAGCAGAAACTATACTTCCCTCGCTTCTCCCTGCCACCCCCCCACCTTTAAGGAAGGCAAATGAAGCAACACTATTGACTTTAGAAAACCAATTATGGCAGATGCAGACTGTACAAAGGCTGTTTTATAGCAGAAAAGAGGTTTTCAAAGGGCAGCTGATTACAGCTAAATACAGACTTCATCCTTTTAAAGACTCCAATCAAATAACTTTCAATTGCTCTCTCCTCTTGTGCATTATTTTTCTGTGCTGAGCACCATGAATAGAAATCACATTATTAAACAATCAAGAATGTCTAATTTTGACTACAAAATTTGTATTCTAAACCCCCAACACGTAACCTTCCCCCAACCAAACACAAAAAGTGATAAAATCAAATTCAAATTCTCAGGCAGAGCTTGACTGAAAACAAATGAATCTTGCAGTCTTCCTTATATTTACCTTCTCTTGCTATGTACATGCATGGGCCCAGGCAGTAAACTAAGAACAGCATTTTCAAAAAATATCTCATGAAAATGAACCTTTGGTAACTAAATCCTAATAACAATTTGTAATCTCATTGCAAAACAGAAAAATTGTATTTTTAAATCTCTTATACGCTTCAAAGATAAGACTGAAGCGCAGAGGGAACTTGTAAATGTCTTGGCTGTTTTTTTGTGTTATAAATGAAGGCTTATGCTATGTTATGTTATGTCATGTAATCTAGACATCCCTGACTGCATGAGGCCTCATCAGCATAATGCAGCTGAGAAAAAGAAAATACTTTTAATCTTGTTTCATAAATACAAAACTAAAGTAAATATTGAAGTGTTTCTTCAAGGTCATCCTGAAGATATTAGGAACTGGGAATGAAATCTGAGAATATTTTCTTCTAAATCAGTGCTTCAATCACAACACATTTGCATCTCTCATAGATGAATTGTTTAAAATTGGAAACAGGAACTCTATCAACTGGAATATAGAACAATGTAGTTAATCAGTGAAAGAAACTTCTGCCTTCTAAGAGACTTGTCAAAGTTGGACTTAGAAGTTGGACAGTTTTAAATTCACAGTATGGCCTGCATGCTTTCTCACTGATAGGACTCTTAAGTTCCATGAAACATTTTCCTTTTGCTGTATGAAATGATTATTTTGTGTCTCATTTTTATTCTAGATGCATCAGTTCATAAATACACAAATAGGCTCAGGATCTACACCAAGTTTTTCACATCAAAGAGTGAAAAACAAGTCTATGATTTTTAGTTAACACACTGGAAAAGTAATTCAATTCCCCTTTACAATTTCTCTCTCTAAAACTGAGGCACAGTGCTCTGGAGAGTTCTTTGGTTATCTTGCATTCTTAACCCTATGCAATATATTAACCAAATTTTGGGACTGTCGTTTCATGCCATTGCACTATACTAACTTAACTGAATCCCCTTTCCTACTCTTTTATATCATCTATCCTTTGACAAATTTTAAGCTGCTACATAGTTTAGAGCAGCAAAACAAAATAGAAATCCACAACTCAGATAATTTATTATCTTAATTAAATACAATACAGACTTACAGATTTGTGGCTCTTCCATCCTATTTTCCTTTGTAAAATATGGCTCATAAAATCAACATACCCTTTAATAAAATTCACACAGAAAATTTGTTTTCATAGTCTAAGAAAACTGAAATCCATTTCTCAGAACACATTTGCAGCTTTGCCTTTCCCCCTCATTAAATCTTCTGCTTCTGAAGGGTCTACACTTCATACTGATTTCATACTGATTTCAAGGGGGATCAGTGTGACTTATCACATGGCCAAGCAATTTGCTCTGGGAGTTGAGAAAAAGCTCCTTTAGCAACAGTTTCTTGAAAGGCTTCAGAAATCTTTTTAGCTGGTAGTCAGAAGATTGTTGAAAAACAGGCAAATACTATTTATTATGCCAGGTCATAGCTGTGTATAAATACCTTCCTGCTAATAGAGAAATTTTTCTTAATTTCTCTTATTGTCTTTGCCTTGCAACAAGTAAGAGTACCATGCTTTATGAACAGCAAAAAACGAAGAATATGAATGTGGAATTTATCACAAGTACATATGGAGGGCAGTTCAGGTGATGAATAGGAATTAACTGGGATTTACCTTCAGTAGTCATTTCTTCCCCTCAACAGGAAAGAATGATGTGATTTTGACTGATAGTGTCAAAAAATTAAATGCAGGATATGTGTTCTCAAGCTTACTGAAAGATACACAGTCGAAGTGAAGAACTCAAATGAGTTGGCGTGCTTTGGGCCAAAATTGAGCACAGTGAATTTTAATGTGAGGCTGTGAATTCATTTAACTGACAAAACTGATTCCTGACAAAGAGGCCGGGAAGGGGAATAAAATATGTTCAGCATGTGACCAGACTTGTTAAGTGGTCAATTCTAGGCCTACACATTACAGTGTCTACTAATTCTGAAAACTTAAGTATGCCAAAGTTTAGTCTTACTAGCTTCAGAGCAGAGTATTGAAGGAGTATCAGCCCTTAAATTCTTGTCCAACCTTCCTGATTTTTGGGGTACAGACCTTTTTATTTGAACTTTTACTCCAGACCAGAATTTTGGGAAGTGTACTTTCATGGAGAGAAACAGAACCTGATGCAGCTAGTTATTACAGCAAAGCACACACTTGATGAAGTGAGAGAAAGCAATCTTACCAACCTTCTAAAAGACCCAGGGAATCAACTTACCTTTAGACCCCTCTATTTTTCTTCCTATTTGTGTTTGCTTACATTTTAAATACTTGAAGGCTGAAACTATGTTTTAGTGACTGCATGCAAACTCCGTAATTTATGTGGATTGACATTGGTTGGTGATACTTTAATTTAAGTTATTGATAATCATTAGATAAAACTGGATATTCAGTTTTTAATTAAAGGTGCAATATAAAGTCCAAGTGCATTCAATACCAATTTAGTAGTACCTCTGTAATGAATTTTCTGTCTTATTTTCTCCATTTAGTTCATGCAAGTAGTAAGGATTTCGGAAATATTTACTTTAACTAAATGCATCACTGCATTCTTCACTTGCACACACAGAAATGAAATATTACAGGTTGGTTGTTTCAAACCTGATTGTTCTGGAAGTCATAATCCAAAGAATATTGTATTTTCCCTAACTTCTCAACTTCTTTGGCTTCTTCCTTCTCTTCCCCATCAGTCAGCCCAGTCTCAGCATCATCATCCTTAAGAGCCTAGAAAGAAGAAATGTAATATTCATAAATGAGGCAAACCGTTAAGTAGCAGTTTAAAATAGACACGATCCTCAAATCTATTTTAGAGCCATTAAAAGCAAGCAAAACAGCAGAAATTCAAATATGCAGTTTTCATATATATCTCTACTTTCTGAGTTGCTCAATAAGATGTTATAAATCAGCAAGCAAGCAATGGAAGTAGGAAGAAAGCTCCTTGGACTATAACAAGCAAGGATTGTTATAAAACCTGCAAGTAGAAACAAAATATCATCTCGATGTGAAGAAATAGTTCTTCTGGGCTCAGACTGGCTCTTAAAGAGGCACAAGGAGGCAAACATGCTATTAAATAAGCCAAGTCACGCATTCATTCAACTTAAGAATCTTGGCAATGTCAAACCTGGTTGTACATGCTGTGCATTGTTTGCATTTGGCAACACATTTCTGTAGGACTACCGTGATAAAGAGCATGTGCTGTGGATGAGCTCTTTCTACAATCATATGCCAAACATTTTTCATGTTTTTTAGAATGAATATGGAAGCAAAGTTTCCACCATGCCATTAGCAAATGCATGTTCCTCCTTTTCCCTCCCTCCCGAGACCAATTTCCTTTTTATTCATTCTCGCAATAAAGCTTGGCTGAACCAAATTGATTGCAAGTTGATTTTAGTTTGTTTTGAAAGAAACACAAAAAACAAAGAAATACAGTACTGCTTGCAAGTTTTGTCTATTGCATATAACCTATTTTTTAAAGGACACAGCAGTTATCTTAGATTTTATACATAATTAAAATACTTAAAATACTAATTTTTTTTCCTGTACCAGAAAGCAGAAGTATTTTCACTGTGTAAAAGGTAATTAATATAATTATTAAACCACATGAACCATAATTAACTATGTAGATCTTATTCTAGCAGATTCTTTCCTGGATAAGTGAAAAATAGACAAAAGTGATGAGGCAAATAGTGAAAAAATGTGAAAAATGTGAAAGTAAAGTTGAGAGAGTGAAAATAAAAAATCAATACTGAACATTCATCCAGAACTATTTGCATGTTACAGTAAACAGAGTAGTTGTCTGTCAGAGCCCTATCTGAATAGGGTTCTTTCTGTATGAAGCTTCCGCTTGCACAGACAGACAAAGTGCCAGAATAAGATTTATTGTTTGTTGCAACATAGCTTTTCTGCAATTGTGGTTTTTTGTGTTGTAGGAAGCCTACAGCATTTCTTAACAATAGGTTGCTGCTGGAGCTCTCTGAAAAGGCAGCAAGGCTAGAGAGTAGCTATGTACAGCTGATAGTGGTTAGGGAAAGAAGAAACATAAAAGCAATAACATTCTCACTCAGCCTTGAATACAGTGAGGGCCACGCAACAGTTGTGTGGGTTTGGAAAGAGGGAAGATTCATCTCTGAAGTAGAAAATGTTCTTCTCCAGAAGCCAGATCTAAATAAAAAAGGTCAGACTCAAAACTGTATGATACTAAGCAATTATTTCTCTACTTTTGAAATTAGCTAGAAATTCTGTCGGCATAGCTCAAATGAAACCAATGCAATAGCTTTGATTTTTGTAAGCTGAGGAGCTGGGTCTCATGTAATATCTGAATGTTAGTGAATGATGGACTCTCTACTAGAAACATAAATTACATTGTACCTGGATGAGATTGGGGGGAAAGGTCAGTGATAGACAGAATAATCTGTGAGACTGGAAGAATAGTATGTTTTAAACTAAACCATTTCTATTTGGAAGGGTTGAACTGCCTGAAATGAAATTTGGTTTGAGACATTTTATCATTGAGCTCTTAGTAAGTTCCCTGTACCAACGTTTTTGTTGGTACAACCAGAAGTGTGACACTTGAAAACTGATAGGCTCTCTGACAGACCATACATGGGATTTTTCAGGATATGGAGTGATATGATTATGCCAAACACTCCTGCTTTTGGTAATAAAAATAAGCTTAAGGTTTTGTGGTCATAAGGATACGACTCAATCCATCTGAAGCAAACATGTTTATGTGAGCCTGGAAACAACAGGAAATAACAGGAAGTCAGAGTGGAATGTTAACTCCAAGATCCACTGCTCTGAATCATCCCAGTATAATCCTAAAAGAGGACTCCATGATAAAAGTGTGATATACAGCTCCAGTATATTATTGTTTCTGGGACTAATACTGGACTTTCTGCTGTTCCATCTGCTTTTGACCTGGATTTTCTTCAAGAGGAAACATCCTATGGCCATTCCCCAGGGAGAAAAGTGAGAAGGCAAAAAGAACACTATATGCTAATTTCCAAGTCACAGGAATTTGTAAACAGTCCATCAAGGCAATAGTTATATATCCATACTTTCTCTGTGAAAACTACATTCTCTTCTGCAAAGCTGTTCAGTCCAGATGACAGAGCTGTGGGTAGCTCAATGTGAAAATAGTTCTTACTGTGACTACAGAAAACATGATGGGAAGCTAACATCTCTCTTGCAAGGGAGTTTTGAAGTGCAGGCAGGAAACACTGTATGGTTAAGAAACTCTTCTCCACAGGTTATGAGAAACCTACTGGAAAGGTGAAAGCTATTTCCATGAGAGATGGAAAACATTGTACATTACTGACATCAGCTGAGGAGCTACATGATTCTTCTTGACCTTGACTCAGAAACACTGAACCACTAAGAAAAAACACTGAGAAAGAAATAGTGTTTTGATATGGACAAGTTTGTGGCACTGGGGGGAGGAAAAAAGGGACAAATTATTATCTCTAAAGCAGTCTGTAAAGAATAGTTTTTACTGTTAAAAGAGGAATTTGCTTTCAAACTAGAGGCTAATGCTTCAGGAAGAAGCTGAGTCAAAAGCAGCACCGAAGTTTCTCATGTTTGATTTAGCTGCTGAATTCCAAAGAGGAAGAAGAATTGGTTTGCTTCAAAGTACTTGGAATACCCCACAGGCATTTTAATTTTGTATTGAGATTCTCTGAAAGATCAATATTTAATGGAATACTACTACAACCCTCAATTTATAGCATACTGCATCACACTGTATTGAATCTCATTGTTGCATTGCTACAATCAATTAAAATAAGCAGCTATATTTTTTTATTAAAAAAATAAACCATTTTTAATTATAAGCAAGTTTTTTCATCAAGCCTTTTCAACTGATAAACTGTAATCAGAAAGACTGGATTTAGATGCTGAGGAATGTAAGCCCTGCCTTCTCTACCATTTTCTGTAACTTCGTGACATTTAAAATGTTTTTATTTCTGTGAAATATACAACACAGAAATGCATAATTACATTGTGCTGGAGACTGGATTTATCTTTTCTAATTTGAGTTGACCATGAATTTACTCAAGCAGTTTCTTCATTTCTGCATTACATACACAGAAACACACAACAGTAAAACATCTACATCCTCTCAAATGCAAGTATCTGAAAAATAGGCTTATATGTAAACAGGTGTAGGAATGTACCAAGAAAGTGTTAATCCAGCACAAGCATTTCAAGGTGATACATCTGTGTCTACTGAAATCAGAACCACTACTCTGCAGTACTTCTTACAACAAAAAGACCTAAATTACAGCAATTTGAGATCCACTATTCAATCTGCTGGTTTTATCTTCACTTCCATAATGTTATTAGGAATGGTTTTGCAGCCTCTTTTCTTCTGTGTTGTTAAAGAAAATGCTAATTTCAATTCTTTTGAAACTCTACACCCTCTAGTAGGTTTTTACACTTCCTGGGTTTTTTCTCCCTCTCATTCCCCTAGCTGACAAAAGCCTCTCTCTGGTGACACTGCATCCTGACACTGCAAACATCCCTTGCTTTCAGCTCAGTTCCACCAAAACCCCTGCACCTTGTCACTAGGCTTGCCCCACTACTATCAACCTGGGCTTTAAACAACTTTACTTTAATCCCTCCCCAAACTATGTGTAGAAAATGAGAGAGTCTGCAAAGGCAGTCGCTTTGCTGGTTGCCTCCAGATTCCACATGTGCAGAAGCTTCAGGAAAGCAAAGTGGTAGGAGACTCATGTAACAAAGCTGCTGGGGGAGCAAGTGTACTTTCTTGCCTCTGCACTGAGAGGCAGAGGCCACAATCATGACTGAGTCACATCTTGTTAATGACTAGTTTATGTTGCAAACCATTTAAAATGCAAAGTGTCTTTCACTTTTGTGTATACAGAAATGCTTTCATTAACAGAGGTTTTAGGGTTCCTTCTGTTTATGGGGTGGCCTATAGCCTCACTTTTAAGGAAACAAGTTACCATTAGGCAAGAAGGAGAGACATTGCGAAGCAAAACAAAACACTGACTGCAGCCTCTAAGTTTGTTTGCTGCACAGTGCATGCTGCTGTCCTGATTTCCATCTCCACCTGCCCCTACATCATTTCTTTTGGAATGGTGAAGGAAATATTGTTTTTATGTTTGAATGATGCCCAGTCCTCAGGCTTGTGCAATGCCTGGTGATCTGCAAAAAGGAAACAGTAAGATTTTGTAGCAAGAATGTTCTGTGCCATGTCCAACAATGAATTTATTGGAAAGGCAATTTTTCCTCCACAACTAGAAATGACTGCTTTTCCACTAATGGTGGTACACCTCTTATCATTATCTTTCCCATTCAAGAACACCATAATTCTGAGCTGGCCAATTTTTATCCCAAGCGAAAACAAAAGCCTTTAAAAATTCCCATCTGGTTCCCTATCACAAAGCAGACAAGACTGCAATTGTAACATGTTCTCTATCACAGTCCCTCAGAAGGAAAGGCAACATTTCATTCATTCAGCATCTGCTTTCTCTCCATGAATTAACTTAAAGAGCATGTTGAGCCTGGGTTTCCAGTGGCTGCGCCAGGCTTTGGTCATTGTGAAATCTACTTTGCCATTACTGCTCTAAGAATGCTGGCCTCACATACCAGCAGTGGGCCACACTGATGCACACAATGAGAAAAACCCTGCTGGGTTCAGCGTGCGATGCCTTGACTTGCTTGATTACTCCCTTGCTTGTTATCCAGCTTTTAAATGGTCTTCGTTGGGTTATTCAAAAGGTTTTCTTTCTTTAGGAGCTCTGTGACATGAGGTCATCATGTTCAACTTAAGTGTTTGCTGAATCGTTTGGGTCCTAAAATACCAGCTTAATCTGGTGCAACAGAAAAATACAGAAAATGCTGTAGGTGTTCAGTATAAAATATGAATACATTCATTTAAGTTGGAGCTGTTAAGCTCACAAATCGATCTGGTTTTGATGTTTTATAAGCCCCTATAGCCAGTGTTTAGAGGCTGAAAAAAGATGAAGCTGATCTCAGACCTGGGAGCCTATTTTGGAAGTTCATCCCATGGGTCAGGGTCTGCTTTGAAAACAGGGCCCACGTGTGTGAACCAAAAGTAGCAGGCACTCCTGCAAGCTCGCTGCCGCGCTCTGCCCCACCTGCCATATGGCAGGCAGCGCTCGCTGCACCCAGCAGCAGGCTGCCAGTGGGAGGCAGCTTCAGGCTGCTTGGCCAGTGCATGCTGCTCCATCAATTGTTCTTCATCCTCCCCAATTTAATGGCAGTGGGCCAGATGGAAGCTGGCTCCTTGACCTGGGAGGACCACTCGGAGTACTACATTTATTTGTGTTTGGAAAATCTGTCATACTATATAATTAGGACTATGCACATTTGACAGTGAAAATTAACCTAAATATAGCCAGACATGATTTACTGAGTGCCACTTGGATTTACGGAGAAAAACTTGGCACAGACCTTTTCTACTGGCTTAGGTCCTTAAAAAGAGATAAGATAATCACCTGACCATCTTCTAAATAGGACTTTATGAGGTACCTGATAGTCTCATGTTTGAAGGCTGTTTGCTATTCATATTTATTATTTATCAATTTGTAAAGAGTAAATACCCTTGCTTAAAAAGAAAATTATTAAATATTCCCAAATATTTAGTTTTTATTTTAATGTTTTAAAAAGGTATACCTCATTAATATGAACTGCTGTTTTTGTTGTAGATTATGCATACCCACTAATTTCAGACATAGTGTAGGAGTTTAGCTCTCCATACAGTCTGTGGATATAGGTAAATGTCTTGAGAGTCTGATTCAAGTCATTTAATATAAGGACTAATTGCATACTTCCTAAATGCCACTCATTAGGAACTTGCAGACTCTGGTCTTGAATAAAGAACTCCAATTTGGTCTGTTAATCAAGAAAATGCAAAAAACATCCTTGAAAATGGAATGTGGCAAGACCTTCAATATAGAAAACAAGACATGTAAAATAATAAGTAGGATCTGCATCTTCATGTACCCCTAACAGTAAAGAAGGTTACAATAGAAGTAACTAATTAATTACTTTACAGAAAAAGACAGTTTAACAAAGGAGGAAAACAAACCCAGGAAGCATGCAAAGCAGTGTCCTATGTTTTCTTGGGAGTGACTGAGAGGAAGAGACAGGAATGCAAATAAACCCAGTCTTGTGTCTCACAGCTATTGCTTCCATATTTTCAGGCTTCTGAAATCTAATATAAATCTAAATTTCAAAAGAGTTTTACAGAAAACCCATTTGCAGAACACAAACACTCATCTATAACATTTTATCTTCATAAACATGTTATTCACATTTTTCAGGAAGTTTTATGAATACTGTGCAGTTGTCTTTGAGGCAGGTGAAAAAGCAGGACTACTGGTCAAGGCTGAGATTGAATTAATGTACAAACAAGACTCAGTCAATCCATTTCCCAGTAAACTTCCTGGGCTTGTTTTCTAGGAAGACTCACCCCTAGTGTTTCTGACTACCCCTCTCCACTGCAGTGGCTCTGCAGCACATAATCTTTCTGAGTGTGAATTAGGATGTCTCACTGCATTGTGAATAAGCCACGGCGAGCATTAACGCCACCACGGGCTGAAGATGACAACAAATGGGGACTGGCATGCTGGCACCGAGATAGGTAGCAGCACTGTGGAATAAACAGCTCACTATTCTCTAGGCATTCAACTGGGAAAACAAATAAGCATGTAACCAAATATTGCAGAAGAATAGACCACTGCCAGCAACAGAGCTCCTGTCCCTCAGAAAGGTCCTCTTGGGTTTTTTTTCTGGCAATAAAGGCTTCAGTTGCTTCAAATGAAATCCAGGCTCTCTAGATGTCAGTGTGGATTATCCTGATTTCATTTGGGCTATTGTCTTCATGCTGCCAGGTCAATGCACCCTACTTTGGAATATTTCAGGGCACTTAACACTAAAAATCTTCTTCCTTCAGTATTTTGTCTACATGAGGGCAAGGGTGCAGGATGATCAACAGCTAGAATTGTAAGGTGAATCAGTCTAAAAAACCATCATATGTCGGAGCTGGGTGCAATTGCAGCTCTCACTGTCATGTCACTTTACAACACCTGCTATTCAGAGAGGAGTATTAATCAGAATATTCTGATTAAGTTAGTACATAACCCCAATGCAAAAGGAAGACCTGTGTAAAGGAAAAATAAATGTACAGAGAAGTCAAGTGTCTGACTGAAGGACACAGTAAGTCAGTAGCAGAGCCAAGAATATACTACTCATACTCCAGGCTGTAGTACATCCACCTAATACCAAATCTCCTGTTTCACCTAACACACACATTGTAAGCAAAAAAATTCTTTACTAGTTACAGGGTTTTAGCCTGATGAAATTCTTAAATCTCCTTTTCTACAAATGCTTTGTGACCTCATAAAATGTTCAGACCACAACAATTATTATCCAAGTAACAGGGCTAAATCTTAGTAAGTTCTCAGTGGTGCTGCTCATGAATGATTATGACTACTCCTCTTCTTAGCCCACAGGTTGAGCTTAATCAAGAATTTTGCTGTACCAACGCATTAAATCCAGACATAATAAATCTGAAGCTATTACACCATCTCTGAAACAGAGTCTTCAGGGCCTTTTTTTTTCCCTCAAAGAAAAAAAGTAGTGGGAGCCACCAGGGGCATTAGTAGAGATTGAAAGTTGTGAAGATGAAAATCATGATGGGAAAATCTCATGAAAACACTAGTGCCAGTTGTCACTAGGCTGCACCAACAGAAATCTGTATTAAGACCACTTAAAAAACTTTGGTACGGAACACTAAGAATTTAATGCCTGAGCACTGTACTGAGATGATGTGAGAGCCCACAGCAAGTTTCAGGAGGTAGCAGTCAATTTAGAAACACTTATAAATTAAGACATTAAAAATACACATTACTTCTGTCTACTTTTGATATGGTGACATTTATACAAAAAGGAAATATAATTAGCAAGTTATTTTTATGTGCTGATCAATTTTAAACTTGAGCTTTCTGGTACAGTTTGACTTAGTATTTTAACTGTAGAAATAATGACAACCTCTTTTCTTCTGCTCTCCTCCAGCCTCCCCAAATATATATCCAACCAAAAAATACCCAATCAATTTAGTTCAGCCTCTTGATGTGTGTATCGAAGCTACTACATGTCCATCTCTGCTAAGGAGACAGAGCTGTCAGGAGACTATGCATGAGAGCTTAAGTCTAGGTGCGTCCAAATAGCAAAATAAACCTACCGCAAGTGACAATCCAGAACAGTCATGAGACACAACATTGACAAGGAGGACATAGGAGGAAGAAATAAAAATTAAAACATCCACACACAAACATTAGTAGAAAACATGGAGAAATGACCTTTTTTACAGGTGTACATTCATTAACAATTCTGCCTTCCCTAGAAGGAATCTAATCCTCCCAGTGGCCTTTGGTAGAGCTGTATACTTGACTTGAAAAAGTAAGCCTTGTCTGCAATGGAAACGGGCCTCAAGACTGAAAACCTAACCTCATTTTCAATTCATCTCCCATTCTACCTCAGCTACAGCTTTTGATAATCTTCAATAAAGACAATTTCTCTTTTGAATTGTGTTTAGGGAAGTGGATTTTTGAAGCACAAACATTCTAAAAGAGACAAAAAAATTATTCCCCTTTCTGTAGTATCTAGCTATCAATGTGTGACTTTTGAGCTGACTGTGTTTCTATTTCAAAAGGATCTTCAACCATGCCAAGTTACATGGCTCTATAATGATTTGGCATGGATGGGCCTGAATAAAAGTAGCTCAGAACTTATTGAAGTTCTTCTCAACAAAAAAAATCCAGACTAAGATAAAAGTTTTATTTCCAGGAGCTGTTGCTTTCAATTTACCAAATGGCACTCCCAACTTCATGTGCCTAGGGAACTAGGATCCTGCAAGATGCCATATGACTAGCAATTGCTATTATGCACTTTTAGCTGAAGGCAGAAGTAATTAGCATTTGCAGGTGCAGGCCTAACAATGACTGAAGCAGGTTTTTCAGTTTTTGACAACATTAGTACTATATGTTGCCCTTTATAATGGCATTAGATTTACATCTTACTCTTCAATTACTTTTTAAAGAATTTGCTTCTTTGAAGAGCTAAAAGGCATTCTTATTATTCCCCTTTCTGTTTTATGCCAGAGCCTCTAAAATGCTTCAATTCTCTTAACTGAAATACACTACATTTAGCATTGCCTTGAGTTCAGCTAGGTATATTAAAACCCGCACTGGTAAGTCAAGATTAACTGTTAGAATAAAAACCACATCATACAGAAAAAAATGACAGCCGAAATGTTGCATTAGGAATCAAGTTGGCAAAAGTTACTGAATGCCAAGGACTTAAAATCTGTACACTGTCAGACTTCTAAAAACGAATTTAAGGTGCTAATTTAAATACCTATCAGCCTGGGTTTGAAATCCCAGACAGTGAGGAGAAGTAGCTGGAGAGTTGGTGATCTACTTATTAAAGGTCTGACATTTACATCAACTGTGAATCTAGCCTCCTTAGGTTTAACTGTGCAAAACAAAACATGCTAGCTAAATCCCAAAATATCCAGGCAAATGTAGGTTTAAATAACTATACCAAGTATTTTGAATGGAATCATCTTAAAATACCTATCTATTCAACATTTCAAAGTTTGAGCTCTTTTTGTAGACAAAAGATGCAGGATTCAGCTTGTTATCGACTTTTCCCATTAAAAAGATACAAATGGAGCTCAACATTAATAAAATAATGTCGTTTTGCTTTTCAAATACTTATTTTCCAAGAATCCATGGTCATTTATCCAGGTCCTAATGAATATAATTAAAAACACTTAATAATACATTGTAAATACAACAAAGGCCTTACATGATATGGAACAAATTCCACATAAATATCAATAAAAAAATTGCACATTATTTATCCTATGACAAAGTATTAGGTTTTTTTATCATTAGCAGGACACAACAAAGTTCTCCAGAAATTTTTCCATCAGCATAATCAAAGCAGTTCTTCCAAATTATTCTGGGTTCAATAGGAGAGCTAGCTTACAGTAGCCTAGGATAAGCCAACAAGTGATGACCTGATTTTCCATATAATGAAGCGGAAATATCTCACAATTTCTTAATATTAATACCTCAGATCAAAGTCTATAAATCAAATACAGGAATGAATGCTAAATCAAAGTGCTTTAAGAGAAGGAGTTTGTTTCATAATCACCATACAAAAACCACCAGCATAATACATTCTTCAAGGGAGAACTCAAAATTTCTGCTCTGGTATTTCTTGAGCTCAGTCTCACTTATCTTTCTAACCTTGGAATATCTCCATCTACATTAGTGATTTTGTGCACTAAGGATGTTTTTCTTAGGTGTGAATTTCTCTTGTGTTGGTGCCACACACTCCAGTACACCAGTGTGGCACACAAAGCACTGTATCTCCAGGAGGAACCAAGGTTGAAACTGTGCACTAGCGCAGCATCTAAAGTACTCCACTTCCAATGGGGATGTAAGGGTCTCTAGCATTTGCTCTTGGTCCTCTTGTCTCTGAAACTGAAACTGGAAATAGTTTGGATAGCTCTACACCTATCCATTATTTTCCCCCCTTTAACTGTGCTCCTTTCTGACTCCTCTCATGTGATCTACTGCAGCCGGTCATCAGACTTGTAAGGCTTCCTCACCCTCACCTCACTACCTGATCTTGCTCTTCCCCTACTACATCCCACACGCCTGGAAAAGCATGCTAACCTGCTCCACGACTCTTAAGACTGGCTGATGAGCCCCACTGCTGGCTGTTCCATCACTGAGCAGTGGCATTTCACCACTTTTTCGGACTGGGCCAAGTGCCTCTTTAGCTACCGTGCTTTAAGATTCTCTTCTTGGATCTTGCCCCTGAGCAGCTGGCCCTAGTTCTCAACTTCCCAGCTCTGACTTGTATTTCAGATCAACCTGCCTTCAGCTCAGCTTTCTTCTATGCTAGATCCCAACTTGTGGAATCATCTCCTTATTCCTGAACATGCTTTTATTCTCTCTTTTTGACTGGGTAATTGCTCCTGTACTTCTCTAGCTCAACTTCCTCAGGAGTCTTGGGAACACAGACTTGATTATGCAATATATTTAAAGTTATTTGCTTCTACTTATGAGGGTTTGCAAAGCAGTTCTCTAAATTTCTTCAGTCCTTCCTTTTTGAAAAATCTAGCCCTTTGTCTTCTTAGCTTAGGAAATCTCTGAGCTTTGAGGACAAATAGATCATGTTTATTTCCTCATTCTGCTGCATATTCCAAACAATTTGCTCCAGGAAGAGCAGTACTAAAATTTCATGAATAAAAAGCTTTGTCTTCTCTCAAGAAGGTATTAGCTGAGTCTGTGGCCCTTAGTATTAAGCCCTGCAACCTCTGCTTCTCTTCCACCAAGTAGATCTGAAGGACAAGCTTTTCTGCCCTTATGAAAATTATGCTGCTCTCAAAGGGCATTATATTAATCTTCTCCAAGTTACTCAGTTGACTTACAGCTCCAAGTAGGCTTGTTATCTTTAATCTTCTCCTCTCTAGAACAAAATGAATTCTCCAAACATCACTGTGTTGAATGTCCCTGTGGTTTTCCTTTTTCATTATTTCCCCTTGCTTCCAACTCTCATTTTTGCCTCTATACTATTGTTTCCTTCTCAGCTGAACTTTTGTGTAAAAAGAAATTTAGGGTTCAAAACTACTTTTCTTTATCATGTAATCTCAGAAATACTGCTAGTATGATATACAAAGATACATAAACACTGGTCTTGAAAAAAAAGTACAGTGAAAATCGCACACAGCTGCTCCATTTTTGAAGCAAGCAGGATACCCTTGATAAACTCGCCCCTTAAGGATGAGTCACTATATATATGCCTGCTCATGTGTTTTTAGCAGAGCAGGGAAATTGGCTGGCTGCTTCATCAGTGATGCCACACCCAGGTTCATCCCTTGTGATACCACTGAGAAGATGCTGTCAATCAGTCCACTCTTCACAGAGCCACTACTGAGACAACAAGCACAGCTTTTTCTAGACACATCAAACAGAAACCTTCAAATGCAACCCAAAAGTTCAAAAAACTGAGAGTTACTTTACCTGGTCTTTCATGCTTTTCCCTAAATCTTTAACATCTTTCATGTTAATAGCATTCTTCCCTCCCTTCTCCTTTCCCTTCTTCTTGTTCTTCTTTTTGAACAAGCATTTCTTACAGAGACAAAAGCAGCAGGTGAGGATTAATAGGACTGCAACTATGGCTATGGCTATTAAGGCCCAAGGTGGCACTGGAAGAGAAAAAGACACACACACAAAAAGAAGGTGGTAAACTGTTAGTAGGGTTAAATTTAGAAACATGCACATTTCTCTCACAGCTAAGCCTTTTTCAATGAAAATGCCTTGCAGAAATACCTCAGATCTTTTTTAAAATATCCTGTCATCATTTATATATTTCTCCCAACTGAGCATTTGCCCATACAATGCCAATTTAACACATCTATCTATATACAAGCCTTGTGACACATATCAAACTTACCTGCAGCTATTTTTGATCAACCATCTGAAAAGAGTATGTCCAAAATATTTACACTGTGCAATCTGTAAAATGCTCGGCACATTTAAGCAATTACTCATTTCTTTCTCTAATCATCTCCCCAACCCACCTGGCATTGTGGCTGAATCGGGCGGAACTGACTGGAAATTTCCCTTTTCTGGAACGGTGTCTGATCCAAGCAGTCAGTTCTAATGAACAGCCCTTTTCCTCTGCCCACTGCTGCACTTGACAGATTTGCAGATTCCTTGCAATAGCTGCAGGTCAAGGTCACCAGTGAAGACTGACCAAGGACAGAGGGCTGTCCAATCCATGGGCATTTGCCCTATCTGGCATCTTGCCCCTAACACTAGCAAAGTTTCAGCACACAGCTGTATTCTCACCTATACTCTCCTATAAACAAAAGATTGCGTTACATTTTTTCATTAAGTTCAGGCTGCAGGACATGGCTGAAGCATGAATAAATAAGAGAACACTTACTAGCATAAAATGTTCTTGTTAAAGATCAGAATTTTTGGAAAAAAGCAATTAAGATGACACTTAAACACAAGTACTCCAGAAGGCAATTATCTTCACACAAATCAGCTTTAATGACTACTGATTCCCACATTTAAGCAGAACACCTGACAAAATTTTAAATCTTGTAAACTGTCATTTTCTAAAAATCTTGAAATGCACTCAGTTGGTCTGCAAGATACTCAGTACATTACCTAAAGGTCTCTAATATGATACAGAGCTACAGAGCAAAGCCAAAAAGTGAATCAAATTTGACATGCTGACGTCAGTGAATCACAAAAGGGAATGGACAGTATAAATACAGAAAATTAATTGCCTAAAGGAGCAAAGAGGAGTGCAAAGCATAGTCACCGGAACTTCCACTACAAATTACAAGTTCAGGAAGATGACAGAGCATCTACACCTTCCTTACTCTGTATTTAATGAACTTCTTTTCTAACTTTTATTCAAACAACTCTAATGACAGATAAAANTGTATTTAATGAACTTCTTTTCTAACTTTTATTCAAACAACCCTAATGACAGATAAAAATGTAGGAGAATAGTTAAATATTTCTGTAATATTTTTGTGCCTCCAATTGTTCATTAAATGCAGCTGCTATAAAAGGAAAGCTGTACCATATGTAGAACAAATGAGAACTGATTACTAAACAAATGAATGGTAAGACACAAATGGTGAACAGATTAGCAGCTGTTTATGGGATGTATTTTATGAAGTCAGCAGCAGCAATTGTGCAGTTAAAGTTGCATTAGATCTGCACTAATCATAACTTAAAATATATATTTCATGCATTAGTATTTAATTTTGTGTTCAAATCTGGTGTAGTATACTATTTTGTAGCACAACTGATGCTTTCACATTTTTTATTTTCACCCAGCACTCAGAAATGTAAATCCATCATCTTTCACAAGAACTATGTGCTTTACTCAAATTCAAAACTTCACATGTACTTAGTCTGAAACAGCATTTACATAACACTGTATCTAAGATAATCCACAGGAGTTATGACAAAAGGAAATGAACGATGTGCCCAAATTTATCAGCTTTTTGTTTCACTGATTTGTCAGCAGTGCCTACAGCATGAATATGGGGAGTAGCAACAATATGGGATGGGATTCTGCCAGCAGGATGCCACTCTGTGAGGTAAGAGAAGAGGAACACATCAAGTGCAGGTAAATTGTGTTGAATCAATGTGTTGAGGAGAAAGGGAATGTAGGCACTAATAGGACAAACACATATGCACCCTGCAGATGAAAAAGCTTATGTAGGTAGTGAATTCAAGTGCCTTTGTGCTGAAAGTGTTGTATCAGGTGGTATTCTGGCACTGCTGCCTTTGTTCTCTGAAGCATGAACAACGTAGGGTACCTTGGGGAACATTTGAAAGACTTGCAGACACCTCAGCTTCTTTTTTACAATGTGTTGTCTGCTCTCATCTGTTTGTAATTTAATTTCAACCAATAGCTCTTGTGATGCAATTAAATGATCACTGAATTAATATCTGGGACACCAAGAGTTATGCAGAATTCCTTACTTACCTCTTCAGAAAAAATATGCTTCCTTTTTTTATTAAACAAAGCATAAGCACTAAAGTTAAAAAAAAATGAGGCAGCACAAAATCTTATGGACATTTACAAAATGCACTACAAAATTCAAAACCAAAAAGGAATGGATTATTTTTCCCAATAGAAGTGTACTATCTCTGTCAAGGAAATGGCTCATTTGAACATTGCTGTTGACAGAGATTGCCCAGTCAATGGATGTAAATAATAGATTTAAGACAAGTGAAACATACAGTTATCATTGGCTTTGAAGAGATGTTTGTTTCCTTTCAAAAGCATGATACAAATATTTTAATATGTTAGTCATTTTACATAACATGGACAACATCTTCCAGAATTACTAAAGACTTTGAGAGTTTTTCTACCTGTGCTCCCCAATTTATGATGCTGCCAGAGGAGCCTTAAATTTGGAGAAAGATAAGGTTTCAAAAGCTACCTTTCTATAAAGTCATCTCCAGGTGGACAGACTGAAGTCACTAGTCAATTTGAAAGAATCAAATCTGCAGCCTTTTATTATTTAGGCTGCTGTTTACCAACTAAGACTAGTATCTACAAAAACCTTATCAACAGTGTAAGAAATTTCTTTTTATGCAGCGGCTCTTATTGAAGATCCATATTGATTGATTTCAGTTGGACTTTACCCATGCTTATACCAGATTTTCAAATAATTATATTTTACCAGTGGACAACAGTGGAAACCTACAGTTTGAAGACTACCTCCATCCATATTGTACCAGTTTGACCAGGCTCAGCAGTTTGAATCCTCAGGAGGTCTCTGGACACGAACCATAGAACAAAAGACCTCTGTGGCAGATGAAGCAGGGTGGGTGACTTGGAAAATGCAGATCATGACCCATGCAGATCAGGGTGCCAGGGAGCCAGAAGCTTCTTGTACAACTTGTCTTACCGACTGCCTGCACAAGGGGGTGCTTTGAAACAAGCAATACTTACCTACCCAACCAGGCAAAAGCTATTGGTTTAAGGATAATTAATATATACGTAAACTTCTTGGTGTTTCAGTGCTATTTTCTTTGTTCTACTCCTCTGGGAAAATACAGAATACTTATTTTGAAGAAGCTGTCATGAATGTCTAAGTGATTTGGTGATTCTACAAAGCTCTTAAAGACAAATCTATAAGAGGGGATTTGCTGAGTAGCAGTTAGTAAATAAGGTCTTGAATTAGTGTTATTGATCCAATCCAGAGTATGCTCTGGGACTTTAGTCAGAAATGCAGGAATGAAGCCGTTTTGCAAAAGGAGAATGTAGACAAAAAGAAACACATGGCTTACTCCCGGGCAATAGCAGGGCACTGAAAGATGTAAGCGCTAGGAATGTGTTGAATCAAGGCATTTTGAGTACCAATTTTGCATACTTCACTCATGTTGAACAACAGTCAGACATGGATGCAGATAAATGTGAGCTCTCTTATCCCTCTCTGTTGCTTCCTTCCTTCCACAAATGCCAGCCAGAGTTGTGTGCTTATTGTGGGTCATTTGATGCACTTGATATATTTCACAAATAAAGCAGCTGTGATTCTCTTAGATTATCATTTTAGTTTGGGCTTAGGAGTCTGCTTACAAGGCTTATCTCCAGACCATACCCAGAGATCATGCCTGTCCTTGTGTTCTGCAGTGATCTATGAGGGCACAATGGACAGAATACACATTCCCAGAGGTCATGTGGGAATCGCCTAGTGATGCTCCAACTGCAAAAGGCAATTTGCCCATGAGAGTGAACCTAATCCAAAGCACTGCCCCTACAAAACTTGAGTCCTCAGGACTGACTGCTTCATTTCACTGATTTGCTTCTACTGAGCTGCACTAGGCACAGCTTGAGTCCCAACCTGTCATTAAATCTTGGTCCTTTGAGCATGCTAGATTCTAAGGGAAGGATGTATTACTGAGTTATTCAATTTAAGAGCTACAAATTTTGTCCTTTATATAAAGACATCCTTACTTGGCCTTACACAAATACTTGGAGAGGTACAGGCCTTGGGACTAAAACTGACATTTCCGTTAGATGATCTAAAATTATCAAATGCCTTGGAGGACATCTGACTGCAGAGGAAAGACTTTAAGGGGGAAGTCACAAAACGTGTAACGGCATCAAAGTGCTGCAGTCTGGGAAAGAGAATAAAATCCTTAATCCTAATGATTTTCTTCCCTTTCTGAGTGCAATGTCAGAAGAAACTTTACCAACTTAGAACACAAATAGAAGGAAAGTCAATGAACAACTGCAGAGAAGAGCTGAATCAAAAAGTAAAGACTCTCATACCAAAAATACTGGTCACCAAAATTCCCAATTAAGCAATTAGGCAGCCCCATTTAAACCGTGACAGCAAAGGATTATCAGATGATGGCAGCTTCCATATTATTCAGGCCCATAGCACATTGGAATTGACAAATACTAATAATCTATGTTTCAGAGGGGGCATGATGCTTTCAGAGGAGGAAGCTGCAACTGCCAAATAGCTGTATGTGAAGCACACTGCTGTAATCTAAAGCTCTGGTAGCCTGAATATGTGCTCACTGGCAGTTTCAGTTTATGAAACTGTAGTTTTTTCTTAGCTTTTTGCACTTACAGCTTCTAATCAGGGAGGAAATTCCATATATAGCCATATTCAGACTTTTTGTATAGAAACTCCCCAGGGACCATGTTCGGGAAATCAATTTGACATTCATCAGAAGTTACTGACAGAAAATGTCCTGAAAGCAAGTACCCAGGTAAAAGATACCAGTACCATAGCAGAAGGAATACAAAGGTGATCAACACAAAGAACAGAAAATGCTGATACATGGTAAAATAACTCAGGAAAGACAGAAAGGGAAAATACATACTTGCATATACTGATGATTTAAATACTAGCATTCAGGCTTATACAGCTACATTTCCACCCCAGACAATCTTCTGTGTAACCTCTTGTTTTAATACCATGCTTGAAAAATATTGCTTTTACTTTCTTACATTCACTGCAACATTTTTTTTCTGTTTAAAGTTCATGCTGCTACCTTTGACCCATCACTAGAAAGAACCATTACTAAATAACTTAATGAACACACTCATGCTTGTATTTCTCCCCTTTATTTTTTGAGCATGTGCAGTTGCATAAGACTCGCTCTGTGAATAGTTTATGGAAGTTACTAAAGCCTTAACTCTGCTAAAGGAGGTATGTTCTGACAGTGAACGATCCCCACAAAAAATAACAGTCCATGGAAGGGTACTGATCAGATGAGTTCACTGACAGAATATACCCCTGCCAATAGCTTTTTACACATCATCATGCAAGATTATGCAAAATTTCTATGACTGAACATTCCATTCTCTGCAAATAAACCCACACTGAATTTAGCAGTAACCCTTGATACAGCTACAGATTTAGCCAAGGTGCTCAGGCTGTTTGAGAATATTATGTACTTACTGTATGCTCAAAAACTGGAAATCAAAATGCATAAAAAGAAAAAAGATATTTACTTGAGGGCAAAACTACACCTACTACTGTAATTTGCAGGTCATTTATGTTTATTACTACTGGTATGAATTCACCTTTTATAGCATGTGATACGTTCTGTCAAAGTAAAACACAATTACCCAACACTGTATCTTCTTCCTGCAGAGCACAACCATTTCTCTATGTTCCTCCCTCCCTCTTTATGTGTTTTGCTCCCTCTCTCCTCCAGTTCCTCACTGCTCAGCCTCATCAGCTCCTCTGCCCCTTGTCTCTGGAGACACATGGGGGAGAAAGCAAGAGAAAGCAAGATGGGAGAGTCCAGATGAGACAGGATGGTGAAGCAGCCAAAGGGAGGAAGTAAAGCTGCTGAGATATCTCCTTCTTGAAGGAAGTACCTCAGAGAGTTTGGCCTTCAAGCTTAAATGTCAGGTTTCATCTGTATAAATATTACAATGAAGACAGCTCCTCTGTTAATCTCCACATTCCCCTCCACCCCCTGTCAAAATGAGACAGAATAAGAGCAGAAGAGCATTAGCACAGCCCTGTGGTCTGCTGGCTCTGTCACTGTCACTTGGGGCTGCTCTCTTGGGCTCATTTTCAGCTCAGCTAAGGCACCACCACTTTGGTGGCCAGATGGCTCCTCAGCAAGGTCCCTCCTGTGGTCTCCGGCACCTGGCTGCCCTTCCCAGCAGTGCCATGATTCTGCAGGGATGTCAGCTCTCCTCTTACCCTTTCACAGCTCTCAGCCCTCCTGCAGGCTCCTGCTTCCCACTTCCTCTAGCAAATACAGCAATTTCTTCCATTGCCCTCTATGAAAGATGATACACTGCACCTGGCACACAATGACCCACAGCAGACACCAGCAGCCCAGCTTCCTGCTGCATAGCATGTCCCTTGGGAATGAATGTAATGCTGGCCAGTGTGACAAATAAAACAGTCCCCCTTTCCAGCAAAACCTCTAGATCACTTCACACAGAAAACAGTGTAGGGAAAGGAATGACTTCAGGGAAAGATGTTTTCTACTCCAGTAGAAAGATGTTTTCTACTCCAGGGTGGCTGTAGCCAGGCGAGGGTTGGTCTCTTCTCCTAGGTGACCAGTGACAGGATGAGAGGACACAGCCTCAAGCTGCACCAGGGCTAGATATCAGAAAAAAATTCTTCACGGAAAGAGTGCTTCACCATTGGAATGGGCTGCAGAGGGGGATGGTTGAGTCACCATCCCTGGAGAGGTTTAAAAAGGACTTGATGAGGCACTCAGGGCCATGGTTTAGCTGATAAGGTAATGCTGGGTCACAGGTCAGATTCAGTGATCTCAAAGGTCTTTTCCAACCTAGTTTACCCTGTGATTCTGTGAGATAGTATTTTTAGAATGATTACTCTTATTTGCTCATATATCTGTTGCCACAAAACTTTTAAAATAAAAAATGTGTTCAGGATCTAGAAAATTACCAGAGACAGTGCTGGGGCACCCTGAGCAGCTGGGAAAGATGAAGGCTGGGGCCTCCAACCATACCTGGAAGCCAGAGAGGTTTGCTGAGTACTCTTCAAAAACTGTGTACTATCAACAGTTGAGACCAAATACTTCCTTGAGAAGGGACAAAATAATCCATGAGGCTAATATTCAACTATGACAAACAAATATGTAGACGTCTGAGATGACAGCTTTCCATCAAGTAAACAGTTCTATTTTGCGGTTAAAATGATACCTTAAGTTTTAGCTTTCATTTCTCCAGGTTCTGTACTGCATTAGACTATAACTCCAAACTTCATATAAAGTGTTAGCAAGTTCTCCTCACAGTTTAGTCAGACAAAACAATCCTTTTCCAGCCTGAGAACCAAGGACACCATTGCAGCTTCAGGCCCAAAAGTTATAAACAACAGTGAATTGAGGAGAGCAATCTGAGAAGATGGGACTTCATAACCTGAAGCTGTAATTGGACAATTAACCCCAATTTGTAAATGGACAAAAATTATAAAAGTGTAAAAACTCGTGACCTGTTGTCCATCTTGGGTGTAGCCTTGGCCAGGCTCTTGTACTGCCCAAGGTTCATCCTTTGAAGGCCTTTAAATAAATACCTGCTTTACTGCTTTAACACTGTCTAGCCTCTGCTCTAGGTGGCCTCTCAAGGCATCAAAAATGCCTTTCACTTTTCTTGTGATATCCACAATATATTGCACCTCTAACCTCAATTGATAGACCATAGGAAAATAAAACAATAAAAAACTCTGACGGGGAACTGAAAGCTTCAAAGGGACAAAATACTCCAGTTGTATCAATCCCAGGACTCAAAAAAGCAAGAGAATAAGCCTCAAAAATAATGAAACTGATGGGAAAAATGAATTACGTTTATGTATGTTTGATTTTCTTATTTATTCTTTCTTGCCTATACATCTTTGATTTCATTGTTTGCAATGGACACTGGTCTCACACTCCTTTTCAGTTTTTTAACATTTGGGTAGATTGTATCACATTTTCCAGGTTTGCCCTGAGAACATGAGTCAGTCATGTATTTAAATATTTGAAAGTGGAATCATATTTCTTGCATTCTATAATTAGTCATGCATACTACATATGAATATTATAAATTCCCACATTAAGTATGAACTCCACTGCCTAGGAAGAAAGAGCTAATTTGCATACTTTTTTTATAAAATACTATGTAGGGGTAAAGTCCTTTAAAAGAGGAACAGATTTGTGAATTCTGACAACATGAACTTACAGAAACTCTGTGTTTGCCAATGTTGTGTTAATATATACAATCTTAACACAGGATGCTATTACACAATGACTTAGGATTTAAAGGAAAATAACTACTATTAAAAGATAACAAGCACTGGAATAGTACATCAATTTCCCAGTGAAAGTAAGAAACAGCTTTATTTCTTTCTGGTATTTAATATTAACCTAAAAGTTCTCAAATAGGAAATTGCTCACATATAGCAATTTTCACCAGTAGATCACTAAGTGTCTTATAAAGGAGATGGGTATCTGAACTTCACAGGTGGAGACACACATACATACAAAATAAAATCACCTTGGTTACAACACAGAAAACAGTGTGGGAGCATCAGAGCAGCCAAATTCATGTCAACTGCAGGTCCTAGGCACCCACCCACAAGTATAGGGAGCTAAGGGTTGGAGGATGTCATGCACACAGTGCAAGCAAAGGCACCCTTGGATACCACCAGAGGAGGCACCCCCAGCACCACCCACGCACACTGCTTGGGGCCCTGGTGGCACAGAGGCCACACAAACTCACAGCCAGAACTCACATCCAGAACCCCTCCAGCACACCAAATCATCAGCATCGTGGGCCGTGTAAGGCAGCAGAACCATGCACACATCAGAGGAGCCCTGCATCCTACCATCAGGCCCCTTAAGGCTGCAATCTTTCCAACACATCTCACTGGCACCTCAGCTACTGCAGTGCCAGGAGCCTTGCTCAGCCCTTAGGGCACCTGCTCCTCTCTGCTCCTTCCCAAGCAGCAAGTCAGAGAACCACTTTCAGATTTTCTGCATGGACGTTTCATACAAGAGACTGATGCTGCTGAGAAGGACAGGAACGTGGCACTTCCTACCCTGGTGAAACAGTTACTATTTGTAGGGTAGTTACTGTGACACAGAGAATGTAAAGACATGCCTTGCTCTGAAAATGTTCCAGCCCTGCGGAAGCCTTTGGGACCTTAAAACTTAGTTTTACCATTATAGATCTGTAGCACAAACAAAGAGATTTGAGTTTCATTTGTCATGCTCTCCTACTGTGATGCATTAACCCTGGATAGATTCTAGGTGCCTGCCAAAGCTGCTATATCCCTCCTCTTCTCAGCTGGGCAGAGGAAATTGAGCATCACTGAAGATGCTGGGTCAAGATAAAGACATGGAAAGATCACTCACCCATTACTGCTGTAAAACAGACTCAGCTTGGGGAAATTAGCTTAATTTATTATCAATCAAGTAAGGTAAGAGAAATAAAACCGAATATTAAAACACCTTCCCTCCACCCTTCCCTTTGTGGGATCAACATTTCTCCTAACACTCTCTTCCTCCTCCTCCTCCTGCTCAGTGATGCAGGGGGACATCAGAGAGAGAATGGGGTTTGCAGTCGGTCTATCACATGTCTCTACCCCTCCTTCGCACTCCTGCAGGGGGAGGACTCCTCACACTTTCCCCTTGCTTCAGTGTGGGGTCCCTGCCACGGGAGACAGTCCTCCACAATCTCCTCCAATACACATGCTTCCTACAGGCTGCAGTTGTTCACAAACTGCTGCAGTGTAGGACCGTCCCTCAGGGTGCAGTCCTTCAGGAGCACACTGCTCCAGAGTAGGTCCTCCATAGGGTCACCAGTCCTGCCAGCAAATCTGCTCAGTGTGGGCTTTGTTAGCCACAGGGCCACAGCTCTTGCCAGGACTCTGCTGAAGCTCATGCTTCCTACGGGGTCACAACCTGCCTCAGGCCTTCACCTACTCCAGTGCGGGGGCCTCCACAGGCTGCAGGTGGATCTCTGCATTCCTGTGGACCTCCAGGGGCTGCAGGGTCACATCCTGCCTCACCATGAGCTGCACCACGGGCTGCAGGGGAATCTCTGCTCCAGTGCCTGGAGCACCTCCTCCCCTCTACCCGGACCTCAGGGTCTACTTCTTACTTGAAGCTTTAGAAACAATCTTTTTTCCTTCTTGATTCCTGATTGCCATTTTATTATCCAGACAGCAATACTGTAACCAGAATCCACACACTCAGATGAAGCACTGCATTATACACCACAGAGTAAACAGCTTCCCCTCTTCACACATACCAAACCGATGAACCTGCCCATAGAAACAGGTCTGCTGCTCCTTAGCTTTGCTGCCAGTTCAGATTTCAATTTCCCACCTCATTAAAAAATTTGGTGAAATTCTCAGTGAAATGTACTGCCTCTCCATGTGAAATCAGGTGAAATGTTAAATTGTAAAGTACTTCTATTTTGTAAACAATCAAATTCTCTTCATAAAGGTATGACAGCCTTTCCTTTAGAACTGTATCTTCTGCCTCCATCCATTACACACCCAGGAGAGCTATAGTATTGACTTTGAACAGATACTAAGCAGGTTCTTATGTCTGTTTTTATCCAGCCCTTGAAAAGGTCTGTGATGAACTTGTTTCTTTGTCCCTCTGAAAGGTAAGATAAAGACAAATTAAAAAGATTCTTCCACAGCCTAGAATGTTATATATATATGCATTGCACATGTCCTCTGCTCACTAAAGACACAGATGTATTCTGCAGTTAAGGATTTTGGGAACAGGTAATTTAAAAAAATTATTAATACTTTCAGACATAAAAACCTTTGCTGGTGTTTTTCTTTTTTTTCAAATAGGTTCGACAGGAAGCAGTCACACACTTAAGTATAGTAAACCGTGAGAAAGACCAATTTTCAATAGGCTGGGGACTTTTTTCTTCAGTGTCCAGAATGATTTACCAAAAATTAATTGCATGGTTGTAGTACTGATAAATCAATTATAAAAACAATCAAGGAGCAAAGCAAAACCAATCTTCTTCTTCCAGACAGAATTATGTTAATACAATTGCAGCATGTAGGCAGCAATTGACCATATAAGAAAACACATTTCTTTCTGTGACAAGAATGTGTCTCAGAAAGTATATTACTTGTGCTGGGTAGTAGTGTATGCTCAGTAAAGTCAACCAAATATCTGCATTTTTGGATCTGTTATTTTAAATGTACAGCTAAAACTCTGAACAAGATTCTTTCATTAAATATTATCTTTATTAATAGACATTCATTTGTGTGTGGGTAGTGCCTACAGGCACTGACTCAGAAAAAATGCCTCACCAGATCAGACACTGCACACAGATGAAATAAAAGGACAATCTTGCCTGAGAGGCTTTTCAGTGAAAGGGCCCAAACCTGTATGGTGGGCACGTGCCCATCTTGGTCTGACTGCCCACAAGAGCTGCACCCTTGCCCAACCATCAGCCTACAATAACGCACCAGATGTGCCCACTTCCAGATCCAGTGTGTCCAAGCACATCACAGAGCTCCCCTGTGCAAGGCCCTTGCAAAATAGCCCTTCTATCTTCTCACCAAGATCCTGTCCACCTAGGACAAGAATGCCCTCTTTCTGGAGAGAACCCACCCAGACAGCTTGGCAGCTCCATATCCCACCGCTGGCCAAGCTTATGGCTACGGCTGGGCCCTGAAACGAAGGATGCAGGAAATGAAGTGGCTGTCTTTGCCAGGACCCTCCAAAAGAAGTGCCTAAGCTGACTGTGCTATTGAGGCACTTGTAGCTTCCTCCAGATTAAGACTACATAGTCCTGTCTAATTTTTTTTTGCACAGATGGTTGTATGGCAAGCACTTTCACACTGAACATTCAGTGTGAGATTAAATTCCCTGTCCCTAGTCACCCTGACTGAAAGATCACACAGGTCATCATTTTTGTTTACAGGCTGGCTGGAACACCAACATTGGTCCTTAGGTACTATGGTTGCAGGTACAAATAGCATGAGCCACACACATGTTCATGGGGATCATCAATAAGGTGCACTTTTTTGGTTCAGTGTCCTCTCAAATGTGAATGCAAGTGGGTGCTAAGATTGCCAGGTAATCATGGTCTTGGTGCATGGCCAGCAGTGTCTGAGGTGCACCATACACAGGCAAGAGCTCAGAGCATGTATCAGTCATAGAAAGAGGGACAGCAGGGTGCTGGAGCTGTGACTGAGCTGTTCCACCTCAGGATAGCTCGGCTCACTGCAGTAGAACTAAGCAAGGCTGGTTGCACTTGTATGTATGCATTTTTCCAAGGGACATCAGACTGTATATCAACAGTATCAATCAGGCAGGGGTATGCAGGAAATTCCTGGCAGGCATTCTGCTCAGCTTGTGGACACGACACTGGTTCATGAGACTGGGGGCATAATGCTGTGGGCTCTGCTGCACTGGTGTATGGTGTGTGCCTGGCTGGCCAGGGCAGCTGGGCCATCTGTTCTGCAGTGGAAGATCCAATGTCTGGGGGTGTGTGCTTAAAGACTCAGTGGTCCCAGACTGGCACCCCAGGCATTCAAACTAAAATCTTTTCATGACCTCTATCTATTAGGCAGAGGTGCTGCTTGGGATATTTATACTGGTTTTTCAAATTTTGAGAGAACAGGTACCAACAGACTAGCTATCCTAAGCCTCATGCCAGTGCTGGGATGGAAAGACAAACCCATTCTTGTGTCACACCTCACCTCTGCCTCAAAAAAGCACCAAAAAAGACAAATCCCTTTGCTCCTTCCTTGCCAAGATAAACTTGCCAAGAAAGCACCACTGGTACGAATGCACACAACAGTTTTTGTCGCTCTCTGCTCTGTTCCTCCAGCACACAGCTAACACCATGATGTGTATAAAAATACATATTATAAAAATACAGTTTTGTGGAATCTGCACATTATTACACACTTACACTGCTAATACAGAAAAATGAAATTTAATCTGGTTATTCATAGATTGTATACAACTCAAATCCCTGAGACAAAATGTTTTCACCTGCTATTTAATAAAACAAGCAGGCTTTGACCTTTCTTTCTCTTTTTATGCGCTCATTTTAATTTTAAAAGACTGAGGCAAAGAATCTAAACATGGGTTGGGCCCTCGCCTAGTATTTTGACCTCCTTTATTTTGAAAGAAGCTATCAAGGTTGCAAGCTTATATCAGCAGTGGCCTTTGTCAGAAAAAATCTATTTTCAAGGTATGGTTAAGGTTAATAGCCATGTTGCTTTTCTTTTTCAGAAGCTCATTTAGCAGCACAATTATGATAAGGATGATGATGATGATTGATTACTAACTTCTGCCTTTTTGCACAAAAAGCACCATTCCTGACTGGATAATCATAAATGCTGTAATGATCATTAACGTTGCAGGAACCACTGCCAAAGTGATAAATAGATTTGGTTTACATTAGCTACCAGTCTAAAAGCATCATTTGACCTTATTAATAGATCTAATAAAATCCGGAATCATGCTCCATAAGAAGACTTAGAACTGAAGACTTAGAAGTTTTAGAACAAGAACTCCATGGCTTTTTTTCTGATCTCCATAAATACAAGAGCTGAAAATTTGTACCACTGTAAGGTCACAGTTCTCTCCAAAACACTCAGTGCAAATGATGGGCATTCAAGCCTGTCTTACTTCTTCAGTCTGGAAGAAACTTAAACTGTTCCTTGGGGGCATTAAAAGATACCTCTACAGGACCAGTGAATCTGCATTTCTTGGAAAAGCGGTCAGTTTGCTGAAGGAGCCAAGGACATATTCATGCATAGAGGTCTGTAAATTTCATGTTAGTACTCTGAAATTGCCTAGGTATTATATGGTTGATGTATAGACACAGCATTTTAGATGCGTGAAAATACAAAGATGCAGACTGCATTTGATGCCTTAATCCACAGATCCTACATGCTACAGTTTATTTTTTTGTTCATCTTTAAGGTACACATATAACACACTCCTC
>VYZP01080176.1:1389-14434 GCA_013400635.1 Hypocryptadius cinnamomeus | reverse complement strand
CTCATATCTGCAGAAATAACAAAATCAGTAGATCAATTTCTTCCCTGTTTCAAACAGCTACCTAAACACACTAAACAGTTGTGTGCTTCTCTAAATTTTGTCATATATATTAGCAGGTGATTTATACCATTTGTACTGTAGCATGAAATGTTTTCTTCAACCAAGCACAGATTGTGTCAAATTGGGATTTTTGCTTTTTCACTATTAAAAGACACTGTCAGCAACAGCACCTGATAATCCAGTGATGTGTGGCAGGGAGGGAGGCATTTAAATCCATTTGTACCTCATCTTGTGTTATGGACACAGAAGATACTGTGTTCATGAACACTTGAAGTCTTCCTGCATTTTTCTTAAATTAAATATAAGAAACCACAATTGCACCTGTTCAGGAACAGAGCTAGCTTTAAAAGTAGAGCAGTGTTTATTTCAGGGAAAAAAAACCCAAATAGCTGAATAATTTCCTGAACTGTTTTAAGGAAATACATACTAAGAAAGTAATTTGATATCAAGTAAACTAAACTTACTTGTTTATTCTAAATTTTTGCCAATATATAAAAGAATGTAAAATATAAGGTTATTTTAGCTTTTGAGTAAAATAAAGGGTAACCAACTACGTAATGGAAAATCTACGATTTCAGACAGTCAAGCTGACCACTACTCCAGAATAACAAACAGAAAAAAACCCTCAAAGTAACCATACAATAAAAATACCAAAAAGTAAAATAACTGCCATCTCTATCTAAACAGGATGGGCTTTACGATTCGGTATAATATACAGTTAACCTAATTAGGTCACATATACAATTTATAAAAGACAAATGTTTTAAGGCAGTATCTCATGTGTCTGCTCTAAGCCAGTGGCAATTCTCTCACATCTGTCAACAGCAGTGTTTAGTTTCATGTGCTTATTAAGCACCAAGCACTAAGTATTACACAAGCAGATCGTTGTTTCTACATAAAACCATTGATCTGATTTTCTAAAACATAAAACATCCAACAGAAATTAACAGGCAAAATTGTTCCACAATCTGACAATTCATATAACGAAGTCATATAACAAAGCATTTCCCCCCTAAAAGCATTCTGGAAAAATACTAGGAAAGGTAAGTACATGATAGTTCTTGAAGCACAACTCTACCATGGAAAGTAACACTTTCTTCCTACATATACATTCAATCACATCCTTGCTCCCAAAATAAGAACAGCTTTATAAATTAATATTATTTATTCCTGCTAGCAAGTGGGAGTCAATTCAATAATTAGACAGGAAGCTATGGTTCATGCATCAATGATATTGATGCAACCAAATTGTCCTTCTATTTCTTCATTTACTTTTCAATTTGCCTCTAATGGAAACAGTCACATAATTTAAGGACCAAGCACTTGCACACAAAAGACAAAGGCAAAAATTAAGTCCAAAGAGGTTGTAAACCATGAAGTAAAATCCAGAAGAGAAAGCAATTACATTTCAGAGTACAAACTAAGTTACAGGACTAACAAGTAGAAAATCTTTCTCTTATCCTGCAAAATAAACCAATCTGAAACAGAACTGAGGAGACAATGATCTCTTCTTTCAAGAAGCAAGCACTATTTTAACTTCAAATACATGTTAGTATTGCACTGAAAACAAAAATAGAACCCTGACTGCTCTTTCCACATTATATTTCATATCCTTTATGCTCTCTAGTAGGATTTCATAAACACTAGCAAATTAACTACGTGGTAGCTTACTGATGAGCTTAAGAGCTTGAGCACTTAACTGCTTTACATGAAATTGTGTGAATAACAAGTGCTCCTCTCTCCAACCCTCAACTTATTTAACAACAGTATGTGAGACTAAACACTTTTTTTTAAGTAGTGCTCAGAGGTATTTGGAGAACAATCTCTATTTTCTGAAATGTGCTAAAATGTGGTAACAGCACAACTTAAAAACATGCAAAAAATTAAGTGGTAAAACTTTTAACAATCAAACCTTAAGCTACAAGCTATTCCATATCTCATGCTTACCAAACACAGACAAATACATATAAATTATGTCAATAATAAGTCTTGTCTCAAGATTTTTAGTTATGAGAAATTCCTGTATATCATTAAATATGGAAAAAATTTTTCTATTTTAGAATATGGAAAAAAACAGATACGATCCATTAACACAAATTTTACACTAAAAATTCTCATGCAGCTTGAATTTTAGAATTTTCTACAGCAGGCACAAAAAGGAGCACAGACTTCTGTTAGAAGTTAAGTTACACAGCTTCATCCAGTGAACTTTAGTTGAAATTTTATTCCAGCACACTGCTTTTCTTAATTAGCCTTTTCCTTTAAAAATGCAATTAAAATAGACAAGTGAACATTCCATTTCTCAAGGTGTAATCAGACTACTCCATGAGAGTAGCACAACTAGAGATAGTACTTCCACCCTTTCCCCAGCTGCTTACACTCAGATTTTATTGCACAGCATTTGGAGACTGCCAGCAGCACTCAGGAACACGGGCTGAGCTGGGCAATGGGCACCGGTGGGATGCAGAGCAGGCTCTCCTGAGCATCATTCATTTGCTTTACAGGCAGACAGTCACAGTATTCACCTTCAATCTAGTTTTGAAAGCTTATGCATCCAGTACTTAGGTGACAGCTCAGCCTACTCTCAATCCAAGAACGTTTTTCAAACTGCTTTGTGTGCAACATAGAAGACTCCAGTTGTTTTTTGGAAACCAGTCTGAACTCCTGGCCATCCAGGCACACTTGAACAACACAGGGCACCAGAGTTGCAGCAGTTCATGCAGTACCCTCTGACGTAAGAGGGAATTAAGCAGCAGCCTTTCCTAATCACAGTCTGCTCACTTGAAAGTCAGAAAGGCAAGCGAGCCCAGCTGCGCAACTTCTTCAAAGGCAAAGAGCTGAACTGTTTGCAACCAGCATATCCCTCTTCCCACCTCCCACACCCAAAACAGGGCACTAGCTCAGATAACTGGTAAAAGTACTTGCACATAGCAGTTTTACACTCATTGAACCCAGGTTTCTCAAAAAAAAACACCCTGGGTTTTGGTTTTTTTTTGATGACTGTGGTATTTGAAAATACTTAGCAAAGGTTTCATCTTTTGTTCTTTCAGAATACTATGATGGATTGTCAGTAACTCCTGGCCCAGCACAGGACATCCCCAAGAGTGCCAAGGACAGCTGTCCAAATGCTTCTTGAACTTAGTCAGGCTTGGTGCTGGGGAATGTGTTCAGGTTCCCAACCACCCTCTGGGTGAAGAACCTTTTTCTAATATCCAACTTAAACCTCTCATGACTCAGCTTCATGTCATTCCCTTGGGTCCTGTCACTGATCACCAAAGAGATCAGTGCCTGGCCCTCCATGTCCCCTCACAAGAAAGCTTTAGACCACAATGAGGTCTCCCTCAGTGTCCCCTTTTCCAGGCTGAACAGACCAACAGACCTCAGACACTCCCCATATGGCTTCTCCTCAATGTCCCTCATTGAACTGCAAGGCAAACAATGGGATGCAAAAAAAAAAAAAAAATTTGTAATATACAAAATTGGATTACAGACATACAGAGAAAAAGAAAAATGAAAGAAAAAACCATACAAGATATACATACCCAGTTTTAGGGCAGAAGGAGTCACTTCAATCTCACCAATGGGCTGAAAGGCAGCCAGCTGAGTTGCTACCTCCTTCTCAAAGGAGTCTGGGCTATTTCTGTCTGTCAAATTCCCATTGGTGCCATCAGTCTTACGGGGGGTTTCTTGTTCGTCATAAATGGCAATCAGCTATCAAAACAAAAGATAATGTAGTTTGTATAAAGTATTTCCAAACTTCACTCCTTAAAAAAAACCCAAAAGCTTATACTTCCTTTAAAGTACAAAATTAACGATCTTATTTCAGAACAGCTAACAACAAATACACAGATTCCAGAAAGCACAGGCATTTGTGTTTAGATACACTGACTTCAATATGACTTAAGTATATGCTTCAGCACTGCCCTGTGCTGACACACATTTCTCAGAGTTAGCATGCTACCATTAGTGAGCATATTACATTATTTCAAAACACTTAGAGATGAGCATGTTTAAAAACACAGAACAGCATTTAATTCTTGGGGGTAGAGGCTGTTATTAAGTGCAAAAAATTTTAGTGCTACTGACTGACATGCTGCACAAAGGTAACACAACCACAGAAGCTGCACTGAGCGAGCAGATGCACGTTTTATTTGTAAGAACATCAAAACTACATTCCAAGGACAAGATCCATCCAGCACAATGACAGATCATGAGGCCTCCCTAGCTGTCCAACCCATGTCTCTTTAAGGATGCAAGTTTCATGGTCCAGCACAGCACACACACACACCCCCCAGCACTTCTATACCCACCACGTATCTGCCCCTTCCTCCCATCCTGCCCTGCAAGCCTGGACCAGGTACACGTTTCTGAGAACTGTCAGTCACTGGCTCTTACACCACTCCAGGCACATGGAAGGCTCCAAAGTCTGCTGTCCAAGGTCACACCAGTGTGGCCATGAAAATGATAAAAAACACCAGAATAATTATTTCTTGCCTCTGTTAACCTAGTCTTTAACTAAGATTATCCTTTTGGTCTCTGCTAATATAAAGTGATCAGACTGTGATTATGCAGCCTCAACAAGAATTGACTCACACCCACGTAGCTAGGTGTAAATCGTATTAAAGTTCCAGGAAAACAGTTAAGCATGTTACAGCTCTGGGAAAACAAACCAAAATACAATTAAAACGAAAGATGATGTTCTCAACTCTGGGATGCTTGGCACTCCAGAGTCCTCTCCAAAAGCAGAAGAGATAAGAGTAGCAGTTCAAGTGTTTTCCCTACCCCACCACCTGACATGACATTGTTCTTGTGCCATTTAAATGGCAAACATTTTGCCTAAGGTGCTCATTTATTTTACTTTTTCTGCACTCCTTCAGATTATCCTATTGTTTTCCCAGCTAATCATGAAAAATACCACAACATATACAACTGGTTAGGCAACATCATGATATACACAGAAACAAGTTTAAATGATTGATTTACTACTTTTTATCTCTCTCTGGGTTATTTTAAGGTATACATATGCTCTCTCTTGTGAATATATTAGTACATCAAATCTCCTCTGACACTTCCAGGAAGTGTCAACAATTATATCCTATGAAAAACAGTATACTGAAACAAATGTTTAAAGAAACTCATTTGCCCAAGGGAAGAAACAAATGTATGAAGGAAAAAGAAAGAAAAATCCTGAAGTGCTTCTAAAAGGAAGAAACTGACATTTTCAGGTCTTCCACCCATTTATAATTTGGTTGCTAGAAATGTGTCAGCTCATATTTACCAAGACACATTTCAGAGACACACAAAACCCCTTAAATAATTAGGTAGAAAACTCACTCTCTTTTTCCATGTGGAGCCTGTTTCCTTTCCATGGCCATAGAACTAAGTTTTTGCAACACACAATTTGCTTTTTACTTGTCCAAAGCATATAGAAGATTCACTCCAGTAACAAGGACAACTCTCTTTGTAGTTTATGCCTGCATAACATGTAAAGTACCCAAGTGTTCACACTGCATTAGTTATGTCCCAAAATTACATACAGCCAAAAAGGCTGACTGAGATCCAGATACAAACAGATCACAGTAATTTTCTCCAGTACCAAGAAGAAACAAATCAAAACCCCCATCTTATTTATCTTTAATTTATTTCTAAAATGACTATTCATGTTCCTGCTATTATGGCAGCTCATTCTGATTCAATAAGTTTCACCAACATTGTACACCAAAAGGTTTGCTTTCTTAGTCTCACTTTTGCTGTGAAAATTTAATTTCTGCAAAAGAGGCTGTTAGTAACGAAGAAGAAATTGGAGATTGTGTAGGACTGTGGCACTGAAAGCACTTTAGGTAATAGCAGGATACAAAGTTCATTTGCGCATCCACAATGTAGAATGGACTAAATCAAACTTGGTTGTGATTTGATGGGAACAACTGAATTCCTCAACCAGACCAAGCTGAGTTTCCTCTTGGTTTCACACCATAGAAATCATATTAAATGCCATATTACTTTGGAATATTCTACACTTACTGCCCGAGGATATTGCAGAGGTGAAAAGTAGGAATAGGTTAAAAAAAAATTAGACAAAGTCATGGAAAACACCAGGAAGAACAGTTAAATAGATAGGTACAAGCACTACTTCAGTCTTAGAAACCTCCAAAAGATGTAGTAGTATAAACCAGAAGGGCAAACCAGGACAAACTGATGCTATAATCACTCTACTCCTATGTGCTTTCTGCAAGTATTTTCCACTGGTCACAGGCAGAGACCAGGGCAGCAGCCATGTAAGCACCACACCTTTCCTCAGTCCTCTACAGTTCGAATGAATCTTGTGCAGAAATAATAACAAAATTATTTTAACGGACAAGTCAGGTCACAGACTCCTGACACCATGAGATATGGCAGCCACCTTACCTACCTGCCAGCCCCGAGAGGTAAGCCGCATCATCACCACAGCACGGCCATTTCCTGCACTCCCAGCAGGGCTGCTCCTGCTCCTCACCACAGTCACCTGTCACTTCCCCAGGGTGGGTGACCACACCCCCACGGCTCCTTCTGAAGGCCCCTCAGTGCAGGACTCAGGTGGGTGGGTGCTGCCCTGGGGGCTGAGGGAGTCCTGCTTTCAAAAGCCCTGCCCTGCACCGGGCCAAGGGCAGTGGTGCCCACCCCACCTGCGGAGGACCCAAGTCAAAGTTTTGATTGCAATGACAATATCCTCATGTCACCGAGGGTCCCTAAAACACCTGCCCTAGCACTGGGTGACACTGCCCAAGAGCTGAGGTTACAAGTCAAACACCTTCCTCGACACCTGCTCAGGAATGAGTCGGACGCAGGCAGGTTGAGGGGCAGAAATCACAGTGCCCGAGTGTGGGTAAAGCCCCCAGATCTTCACCTTATACAGAAGGATCACAAACATGTGACTCAATGCTTCTGTCAGCTCTGCCCCTTGACGTACCTGCCACTCTCTCTCACCAGACAAGAAGGTTCAGCACATGGAGACATGCTGGCTCCTCTCCTCCCAACTCCTGCAGTGTACCCACACCAGCACTCTATTTCCACACTCTGAGCCCGAGCAGACAGGGCACAGCTGCAAGCCAACACCTGCAATACAGCCTGGCAAACAGCTGGAAGAAGATTCCACCTGAGCCAGACCACACAGGCCCAACATCTGCCTGAAAACAGGAAGCCTCTTACTACTGACATTCTGTGAGTGACTTCAGAAAGAAAACCACAGTTCCTTAGTCTACAGTCAGGCAGTACTTTGACAGATTAGGAAAAAAAAAAAGGAAAAAAAAAAAACCAACAAAAAACCTATTTCTTTACAGTATGGAACACACCAGTAATTAAGTAACACAATCTAAACTCCCAGAGTGTGGAAAGGAGATGCTACAGTCCTGCCTATGGAGGTAACAAAGATGTGATGCCTTTCCTCTCCAGTGAAATAAACTTTGTTTTCTAAAATGTTTATTTGGGAGAGAACTCCTCAGGACCACAGTTGCAGCAGCATCTTATCAGTAGCAATTCTAACACAAATTCACTGGTAATCAATCAAAGTATTATAAATATCTGCTTCAGCCTTTCAAAGGGAATTAATACAATTAATGTTATATAAATTAACAACTCACAAATAATTCTCATAATTGACTTCTCATTTCCAGTATGGAAAATTCTTTAATTGGAACAGACTGCCAAAATCTTCTGACTGAAAAGAATTTCAGGATGCATTAAGAAATCCCCACAAACATATCAATAAAACAACACCACTGCTGGCAATACTAGTTTATTCTTTACCAGTTCAATATTTTCAAATACTGAGAATTCAGAAGGTCAGCTGATTGGGGTTTTCTTAACACATCAAAATATTACTGCAGACATTTGTAAATTGAGCCATTTGTACAATTTTGTACACTTGCTGTAGTCAGGCATCTCTTTTTTAAAGGTTATTTAAGGAACATGAATATTTATTGTGAAAGATATATATGTATTTCTGTACAGGTGAAATGGTTCTACAACTATTATTGTTGTTATTGCAATATCTATTAATATCCTACCAGTTACATAGAAAATCCATAAATTACCAAAATTTAGTACTTATCCATCATTTTTGATTACTAAACTCTTTCTACCAATAGTGACATAGCCACAACACAAGGCAGCAATAACGAACATTTCCATTTTATTAGATTTTTTGTAGTATCTAATTACAAGGCACAGTGGTACAGCCAAATTTTAATTTTGTACACTACCCTATGGTGCAGTTCTTCCAATACTTTACTGATATTTCAATTGAAAAGCTTGCAGAAAAGTAAAACAAGATTATGTACAAATGACACGACTCCATTCCCCAACACACTCATTGGATTAAGATCCAGCGAAGGGCACACACTGCAGCCGTGCGTTCCTGGGCGTGGGGAGGGACACTACACACACAAGAGGCACCGAAAGTCCTTCCAAATTAATATGGCAACAGTTTTGTTTCAGTCCTCACTAATTAAACTTAATTAAACATAACTTCATGGAGTTTCAGAACGCCAAAGAAAAACATCCTCACCTTGGAACAAATAGCAGCAATTTAAAGCACTTGTTTGTTAAGTCAGAAACAGCTGACTTTACACTGCCCTATACACCATTTTAAATAAAAGGTTCCATAATTATTTCTCTTCAAACTACACTTTTGACAACTAGATTATTGTTAATAAGGTTAAAACCTGTATATTTTACTAGCTTTTCTGTACTGAATTAGAAAATAGACACCACTACTTCCCTCCTGACCCCAAACACCAGGCATTCACATGAAGTACTAAGGAAGAAATGGCAAAATACAAGCTTGTTTGCAATTAAATTAATCAGCTTTCAATTACTGTCAGGATAAATTCACTAAGAGAAGTTCTCAGTCATAGGCTAGCATTGGTACATGATTGAAAAGATACAATTTTCAACAGCTGAAATTACATACTCTAAAACACAAAAAGCAATTAAATGCTCAGCTTTTATTAAATTTTTCATTCAAGTTGGATGGAATTTTTTCCTCTTAACTTCTTTTTTCCACATTCATTTTATCTAGAGTCTTCTCTCACTCAGGGACAACCAAAGGCAGTAAAATTGTGGATTTATTCCAGACATGTTGGTTTCCTATTCAGGTACTCTCTGTCCATGATTTCAAATACTCATATAGGAAAAAAAGACTTTTTTAAACCATATCTTTACTTCTGATGACCAGTGCTCCTGTGAGAGTGGCTCTTGGTTGCTCATAAAATAACGTGGCTAGAAAATGCTCCCTTTTTTGGGTTCATTAGCAAAAGACTTTTTCAGAGAAAGCACTTGAATTTTAACAAAGAGCTGTCAGAAGGACTGAATGAAAAGCTCAGCGACTATTTCATTGAGCTTCATGGCATAAGGAGAAGTGATGGCTTAAGCTACAGCAGAAACTGATGTTTGCCACGGGACCACACAACCTTGTTCTCTGGTCTCTCAATTCGGATCTGTAGGACTAATCTTGCACTTTTACCTCTGCATATGTAACACAGAGATACAAAGATACACAGTGTCTCTGTATGTGACACACTGATACTGGAACACTGCAATGTTCAAAATAACATTTAAAAATAATTTTAAAAATCAGAACTTCAGTGAGCTATACTTTTAACTTATGCCCACGAGGGGACAAGAAGACTTTACACTGAGGCAAGAAGACCGAGAGCAAGGTGCACCATATGTTGAATCAAAAAAGTATTCACAAAGACACTGCGCAAGTTTCCTCACTCCACAAACCAATTAATGTAAAATCAGATTTTATATATTACTTATGAAAGAATCCTGTTCAAATGGTTAAAAGATGAAAGCCTGGTAACAGTGCAACATAGAACTAAGGTAATTAGGGTACCTCAAAATGGATGAAAGCATTATTTAATTTTTCAATTTAAAACTTTCCTGGAGCTCTATAACCTTTCTTCAATACTCTTTCAAGGTATTATTGTGGCATATACTGATGAGTGCTTGAAATTACATTCTTGCATAATAGTATGCCTTGGAATTCCTTAAATTTAAAATAAAGGCTGTCAAGTTAAAATACCAATATACACACCATATGGCAAGCCTTCCTTCACACCTACATATGAAAACAAATTACAGATATATTACATAAAAGCTACAGTGATTAGCTCATCTTGTTTACCTACATGCCAAAAATCATACACCCCAAAGACCACCTGACACTTTTCCTATCCTTGTTATTTAGATTTTTTTGGTACTGCCCAAAAGCAGACAAGAACAGAATCATACTACACACATACAAACAACTGGTAGCCTCTGCTCTGAAAATTTTCCAAGAATACAAAAATATTAAATAGGAAGAGAAGCAGCATGCCTAGCAGCTGCCAGGCCCAGCTACTTCAGGAAAAAGGGAAAGGAGTTTTTGAAAGGTCATTACAAAAAAAAACCATTGCCTGACTGATAAGCCCTTCTATAATTCTTCTTCCTGTCCAACCTATTCCTTTGTGAGCACACGTGACTGTACTTCAAACAATGCAGCTGATTGGGTACTTAACGTTGATATTTGTGGCAAAGTTTGATGAGCCCTTCAAGCATGACTGAGACGTAATTTTTTTAAGCCACTTAGTAACTACTTGAGAGCTGTTATGGAGATCCACAGTACAATACAGACATTCCTTGAGGGTTGACTTCGGGTAGCTTCCCTGGCAGATATAAATGCTAGTGCTAAAATGTCAAGGATTTATAATTATGATGGCGGATGCATAAAACACATAAAACAAGCCTTATTAGGGTTGATTGAAGTAAATATACCAAAGGACATTTCTCCTTTCTTCTGTAAAAGATTCATGTTCAATGCTATTTGTAGCCTGACACACTCATTATGCTTTCATGTGAAATAGCTTCTGAGTTTTGCTAGATAACAAATGCCCTTTGCTTTTATTCTTCCTCTATCCAAGTGAAAAAAACAAATTGAGGAAGGACTGTGGAATGCAAGACTGATTATTTCCTTTCTGCTTAACTTGAAACTGAGTACTTTCACCTATATGGACTTTACAGAAGATGAGCTAATTTTGGAGAGTCCATTTCAAATAGCACGACAAAAATATAGATAATTAATACAAAAGACTGCATTATTTACTAGAAACATACTTGTCAAATGCACTTATTGGAATCGGCAATTGAAAAGGAAAAATTTACTGTGCCATGAAATAAGTGTATACTTAAAAATGAAAGTGACATCTTAGTTACTATATTGTAAGCAGCAACAAATGTTCACTCTCGTAATATGAATTATAGCAACTTCATAATATGAATTTTACCTTAGAATACTACTTCGATGCTAAATTAACTGCTTAGTTAGACAGCAACACAAACTCCACCTGACAGAACAAGCATCTCTGTTGAGAGAGAACCCACAGCACCTCTGGATGCTCCAAGCCACACACGTCAATTGAGGCAGGGGGTGGAAAACCAAATAAGGAAAGCTCAAGCTGTTCCCAGCTCCTATCGTGGCACAGGCATTCCCACTCCTACTTTTAGCAGGCACCTTGCCTGGCATTCAGAAGACTTCTCCAGCACCACCCTCTTCCCACACCTTTCTACATGCTTTTCAAGTCCTGAGCTGGCTTCAAATGACCTTTGGATTATATAGGCATGTGAAAATCTTCCGAAATTTAAACCAAAGTAAACTGTGGTGAAGAGGCATTATATCACTTCAACTAAGACCAGAGGGCATAAATGAAATTTTTAGGAATTGGCATGGCTCTCCATACTCTACACAATGATTTATGATGTTAAAAAACAATTTGTATTGAGCACTTCAACCTTCTTATATCTTCTAGATTACAATTTAATGAGGGCCCACAGAACAATTTATGTTGGAAGTCACTGGTCCAATCTTTCACTCAAAATAGGGTGATACTGGCACTTGGCTCAAACTTAAAGTTGTCTCTGGTTGCTCAGAGCCAAACCAATTTTTGTGCATCTGCAAGGATGAATATTTCACAAGTCTCTGGGCATCTGTTTCAGTGCTTGACCACCTTTGTAGTGCAAAAAAAAGTCTCTCATATCTTAGCAGAATCTACCTTGTGACCATTTAATGTCTATTACCTCTTCTTTTCTCACTGTGGACTTTCAAGAAGGTAGGATGTAGTCTCTTCTACACTCTCTCTTATCCTGCGAAGGAAGTTCACTTAGCCTTTCTCCCTAAGTCTCATGTTCAATCCCTGATCTTGCTGGTGATCCTGTGCTGAGCTGGTTTCAAATATGTCAGCATCTTTCTTGCACCAAAGGGGACCAAAACTAAATACAACAGTCCAGCTGTGGCCTTACAAGTGCCCAACAGATGGAATTGCTTCCCTTGGCTACTGTGTGTATTTAGCTTTCTTAGATACAAACCTGAGACAAACCTAGAAAAAATTCTACCAAATTCACTTTCTTATTTTCTCTCTTGTTGACTTGACAATATGCATTATGTGCAAAAATACATTCTTGCTTTAGCCCCAGTGACTCAATGACAGCATATGAATTAGCTGTTTGTTTGGTTTAAACAGCTTTGGTCTTTTTAGAGGACATTACAGGATGGGGCAATGGAACTTTGCAAGTAGGAAAAAAAAAATTACAAAAAATGCTTGAATTGTAAAACCTATCAGAAACTGTAAAACCATCTGTACCGCATAGCACACACAACAACTTCCATTAGTACAGACAGCCTTGATAAATCTTGGGATGTTGCCACACGTCATGCAGTTCTCACACTGTGTTTCTGTCTGTGCAGAAAAACATTTCAGTATTTACAACTGCCAAGAGTCCTATTCCTACTGATGCCTTACTTAGTGAGACTGCATTATTTGCCCTGTCTCTGACAGTTTATATGTCAGGCTCTAGAAAGGCAAAAGTAAGCTTACAAAACTGGTTGTCACCTTGAAGAGGAAAGGTCTGTCCCTAATGATAAACTAATGCTATCAGTCTCTTCTAGTTTGTTATTAATTCTGTCAATACA
>VYZP01080175.1:840-31739 GCA_013400635.1 Hypocryptadius cinnamomeus | reverse complement strand
CTGCCAGCTCAACCATAAACATTCTCTCTATCTTCAATAATAGTGGCTTTGACCAGTCAGAATGAAACGCACTGTAACTAATAGAAACTCATATTTCCTGCTTGGTCCTTTTCTTACATGACACTGAGGTCTCTTTTCTTTTCAGACTCCGTGTCGTTCAAAAATGTCAAGTTCCCAAGTAAAGCCCATGGCACACAGTGACAGGATCACACTTACAAACCATGTGCCTCTGCACATGCCTCTACTGAGGCTGAATTCAGTAGGGATTTTACTAGTGCTTATTCCTGGAAATATTGGGCAGGATTTTATTTTTATCTTGAAAAGCAATCTTTACAAAGGGCATCAACCTCTTTGATTTAACTTCAGTATAAAATTGCAGTTTCCTCATGTGGGAAAATTAAGAATTCTTTTCCTACCAGTTGTATATTTAGGGCAACATTTTCATAGCAGATCTGTGGAAATGACTCAGAGGTCAATGGGAGCTGTGTGCAACCAAGGATAAGATTAGTTTCCCAATGCAAAATGATAATGGGCTATTTTATTTTTCTTCCTTTAACTTTGAACATTATGAAGTTAAAAAAGAGATCTCCTTTACCTTTTGTCAGACAAGCATCTCACATTTCCTTGATGAGCTCTTAGCTTTATTGGCACAACACCATTACATGGAATAATCATTCAGAAAGAAATCTTCAATTAAATGACCTGCCTTCATATGTTTTTACCTGAGCCAGTGATACATTTCCCTTCCACTGCTCACTTCAGCTCTGTGTTTGTCTAGACTTACCCAGAACACACTTGATTGTTTGTACAACAGAAGTCCATTTTTTTCAATAAGGAAGCAAGAGAGGTGGAGCATAGGAGAAACCAGATGGTAAAACTAACCACGCATGCAGGTCACTAAAAGCAGATTTCTTCAAAGCAGACCAAAGTTCCCAGTTCAATTCTGCAGACATATTCCTTTCATAGGAGTCAAATAGCGAAAAAAAGGGAAAAAAAAAGGAAAGAAATGTAGCACGTTGGAATACACCAACAGATAAAACAAGTGAAAATTTACGCAACATCTGCCCTGTACAGAGACAGGTTCCAACACAGAATTTCTTGGATTTAACACTTAAAGCTGCAGCTAACACTAGAAAGCAGTAAAAAAATCTAGAATGATTCAGGAATGTCAAGAAATAAGGATCTTCATGGGAAGACTGATAAGAAAGAGAAGACTGTCACCAGAGCTGAACTTTTGTCCTATGACCTTTGAAATATGAGTTCTAACCTCTAACTGGACTCAGTCCTCTAGCCTGGGTTTATTTTCAGGATTATTTTCTATTTTTATGTAACATAAAGTGCATAAACAGTACACAGGACAGTAGCCAGTGCTAGACTTCGCTCTTGGATGGCAGTAAGACCACCACAAATACTGAGACTGTTCTCTTGCTTATATCAGGTTCATTTTTGTGGAAAAGTTACCCAACCTCATAAACAGGGAGGTTGATGTTCCAGCAGAACTGGGTTGCAACTTCCATAATTAAAGAGTTTTTCTATAAAGGGAAGAAGCAACTTTGAATCCATTCAGACACAGGAAGAAGCAGAATCTGAATCACCCATTCTGATACTAGTCTTTCAGTCTTTTGTAACTATCAGCTACTCCAGGAGGAACAGAGTTCTATGCAGTCTGCATATATATATAACTGCCCAGATGAGGTGCATAGCGACCAGTTATTTCACCCTCCAAATCTCAACTTGATAGGGAACAGCTCAGGGCTGCATTTACAAACCCAGACTAATGAATGAGAAAAGTTTTAGATAATGTTGATTTGATGACGTTTCTGACTGACTGTGGTGTGTCCCGTTTTTCAGGCTTTCAACTTTCTTCCCTCAGACCTACTTAGTCCTGAATTAAGTCAAGAAACTGAAAGATAATTAATGGTGCAATTTAAAGCACAGCACTGCTGAGATAGAGTGCTGGTGGAGAACACAGGTCTGCCTATGACAAAGGAATGCTGCTCCTTCTTCCATAATATATTATGTCTTAGCCACATAGATGATGCAAACTGAAATAATTTGCTGTGTTATTAAGAACAGTACTGTTACTGGACTGCTCTGTGGTAATCCAGGGGCGTGGAGCTGTAGCCCAACAGGCAAGGTTAAATGCTGAATTACCTGCAAGTAGGTTTATTCAGACCTATAATAACCTAGACCTCTGTCTGTCTGCTTGAAAATTCATTGCTATAAAATAACACACATTTATGAACATCACTGCTGGGGCCATAAATAGATTAAGAGATTATTCCTCAGTATTCTTTAACATTTGGTCTTCAGAATTTATTAGATTAAATTATTTATAATTAGTATCGTAAGAAGCTTAAATACATTAAGTATTCTTTAGATTTCATTAACTTTTTTTAAAAAATTTTGATCATTTATGTGATGGGCTTTTTAAAAAAAAATAAAGTAGTTGATTAGCTCAATTTGATGTTGACTAACTTCAGCTTTACAAAGATTTTTACTGACTAAGCACATTTTAGAGAAATTTTGATGCTTTAGCCTATTATTTCCTTCCTTTAGCCTATTATTTCCTAGACCATATAAAAGATTTGTTCACTGACCGCTCTTTAGTCCACTGAGGATTCTGCCCTGGTGTGATCCACCTCTGCCTGGAGGGTATAAAACCTCTGCTTAACTTCTGAGCTGTGGTGTTATGGGTCCTGGTATGGAATCCTTTGCATTTCCAGACGTAGAATGTCTCTCCCAGCTTGCTCTCCTTGCTGAGCCACCTGGTGATGTGCTCTAGTCTCCACCAACACTGCTCGCATGAGCTTCAGGGAGCAGATTGCTGGTGCTGATGGGTATTGTCCTGTCATCCATATCCCAGCCTATGACAGGCTGAGAGAGTTAGGCCTGTTCAGCCTGCAGAAGGGAAAGCTCCAGGAAGACCTTAGAATAACCTCCCAGCACCTGAAAGTTGCTGCAGGAGAGCTGAAGAGGGACAATTTGCAAGGGGGTGCAGTGATAGGATAAGGGGAATGGTTTTAAGGTGAAGGAAGGTGGGTTTAAATCAGTTACTAGGAAGAAATTCTTCACTGTGAAGATGGTGAGACACTGAAAGAGGTCGCCCAGAGAAATTGTTGATACCTCCTCCCTAGAAGTGCTGAAAGCCAGGTTGGACAGGGCTTTGAGCAACCTGGTGTATTGAAAGGTATCCCTATCCATGGCAGGGGGATTGGAACTAGAGGATCTTTAAGGCTGCTTCCCACTCAAATCATTCTGTGATTCAGTGTGCTTGATGGCAACTGGGACAGAAAGAAGGAACTATATCTTCCATGTGCATAAATGTGAAGTTTCTGAGTGAGATTTCTCTGTTTTCTCTTTGATGACATACAAATTCACTATACTTTTTGTGGCATCAATAGTATGTTATGGGAATTAAAATATTTTTCAAGAATAGTTGTTTTCCCTCCTCAATGAACACGTCAGTTGGAGGGCTGAAGGGTGGCATCTTCATGGACTAAATTGTTACACAAAGTTTTGAGATGAACCTCACTCCCTTTTACTGACCATAAAAAAAAAAAGCCTATGGTGATGGGTCCAAACCTATAAAAATTACTTTTAATTACTTCAGTTAGGGCAGATGAATCTCATACTTTTATAAAGCGAACAGAACTCAGATGACTAACTACTTCACTGGGTTGAGAAGCAGCCTGGCAGCAATTTACATTGGTTATTTTTTGACTGTGAGCTACCTACCTACTGTGATCTAAAGGATTAGTTTTCAAATAGGATTAGAAAGATGCTACCATGACTATTAATTTGCTACAACTCACATATTCTCCTCTTGGCTGTCAAAGGTCTGAACTAACAGGGTTTCATTGAACTAAAACAGAGATTAACTAACTCCTGGGGATGTTAGTGGGACACACTGCCTTGCAGTCACTCTTGGGAAAAGGCAGCGCTATCAACATTTTGGTACATGCACTAAACTGTAACATAATCGTTCTTAAAAATGCAAAGGCCTTCAACAACTTGTGGTTTCTGACATAGCCATGGAAACATCAAAGCCAGGCTGCCAGCCTTCAGCACTCTGAATGTGCTAGAACAAATACATGAGAGCACAGCATGGGCACACACACATCAGGTAGCTCTGTGTCACAGTGCTCCTTTGTCGGCTTGCATTCACACTGAAGGGACATGGGCAGGCACCTCCAATCTGGAAGGAAATTAATGTTTCTTAGAGCTATGGAATTATGGAAGTGTCAGAGTTATGGAAGTGGAAGACCTTTCCCTAATAGTCACACCCAAAATAGTTTATCCTCCACATTAAATAAAATGTTTTCTGTTAAGTAGTAAGTAAAGGAATATTAATGGGCCTACCTGTGAAATTAAGAACAGTATCAGAAGAGGAGTTTCAAATGTTAAATTAAATTAACAATGGCTTTTCATTGCAAGAATTTTTAAGATTATGTTTCAGTGAGATAATAAGGAGGTTTGAAGAAAAACAAGCTAGCTGCTTTGAAAGAGCTTAATCTTTACATTTCTGTTTTTCCTAGTGGGTAGGTTAGGACTGGAAAGACAGCTTACTAGTTTCGCATGTTGGTTTTTAAAACTTGTTGTTACAGCTCTGGCAATAATTGCTGTAATTTTTGGTTGTAAAAATATGTGTTTCTAATATTTTTAACCTGTAAGTATCAGCTTACATTTTCTGGGATTAATGGTGATTCTGCCATGTCAGGACCCTAAATTAATGACAGCTGATATTCAGTCTTCCCCACATATGTCTGTGAAAATAACTTGAAGGTGAAGCACACACTTCAGTTTTAAACTAAGAGGAGCTAGGAACACACCCTGCTAGGATTATGATTTTCAACTGATGTTTTTTTCTGTCTTCTCTTAGGACTTACCTCTCCTTTGAAAAATAACTACACACAATTGGGTTCCTTATATAGCAAATATTTCGTAAGACACGTGTAATGTCTTTATATATGTTCCACATATGTATCTCATTAGAATTTATAAGACCTACTGGTCTTAACAAGATTTCATAAAAGAGCTGAAACAAGCACCTCTAAACATGGAGCATTGCACAGTTCTTGCTTTTTCAAGTGTTACTGGTTCCTTTTATTTGCATTTATTTGAAAATAGTGTTGAGCAAATTACATCTTCAAGATGTAACTTTCCATGGAAAGCATTGGCACTGCACCTGATTTATTACTTTTCAGCAAAAGCACTAAAAATATTAATATTAACCCCAAATATTCCAAAAATCAGATACTGGGCTTCACATCCTGACCCCTAAAAATGATGCAACTTATTTTAAAAAGAAGCAATAATATTCACAGATTTTGTTTTTCGTTTTCTATCCCAGCTTCTGAGTCCCCCATTGGTCATATTTTCACAGCCATCCTGGCCAGAAGGGGAGATAATCTCTCAGGCATATGATAGGTGTGTGCTCAGAGTCATGTGGTGGGAAATCAGTTGTGCCTTCCCCTTCATTCACACACTCCACCCCCACTCCCCATACATTGCCACTGAAACTGGCTCTGGCTAATAATATACTTTATTTTAGCGAATGAAAGCTCTGATTGTCCTAAAATAACATGAATTCCCATCAGGATCAGGGAACCATTGTGCTAAGTGCTGTACAAACACGAGGAGATAATGGACCTGATTCATCCCTGAATTACTCTGGTTTCCATGGATTTACAGCTGTGCAAGTCAAAGGCAAATGTGATAATGAGCATGCTGCAAGAATGCACAGCTTAGGGCAAGTTTCCTTCTGGCCTAAATCCTTTGAAATCTGTGGAATTAAGGCAACAGATGACTTGATGTGTATTTTAAGGTTACATCTACTCTCCTCAACTAAATAGGACCAGACCTGATGCAGTATTGGTAGCTGCCCAGCGCTCTCCCCAAGCACTTCAGGAGAAAGCCGAGGCTGTGGACCTGCCCAGCAGGCAGTCTGGGTGGAATCAGGATGCTTTGAAAACTAGGGTAGTTTAACAGGGTGAACCTGGGCAGAGCATGCCAGCTGACCTCAGGGGCAGAGGTTCAGGTCCTGGTCCTGCTTATTTACTGGTAGGCCTACAGTGTGAAATACTTGTTTCTACTTGTAAGAGCTTCTGTTCACATTTAATATCAGTCCACCATACAAATTTTGCCAGAGAATAGTATTAAAAAAAACCCGAAACCACCCAACAACAACAAACTTATGCCCATTCCTCTTACATTTTTCCTTTAGTCACTGCTTGTGTCCCTCGTTCCTTTCGAAGATGTGTTTTGCTGTGGACCAGAGCAGCTGCAGCCTGGCAAGGAGCTGCAGGGCTGCCCAGCTGAGCTGCTGCTGGCAGGTCTGGCTCAGAGCATGCAGCAGCACCAGGCACCACCAAGGCACCAGACACCTGCCTGCTGCTGCTGCTGCTGCTGCTGCTGCTGCTGCAGGTTCCCTCAGAAAATCCAGGCTTGGTTTGCCATGGTTTGCCATGTTTCTGTTGCTTACTCTGCTTTATTATGAAGCATCTGCCCAACGTTTCATAATCACTGACCCAATCTCGTGGGTTTTTGCCTTGAAGATCATATCTCATCCCAGTACAGTCAGATTGTCACTTAGCACACAGCTTTACTTAAGCACCTAAGCCCTGGCACAGGATCCAGTGATATTACATAGTAATTTCCAATTCAACACCTATTCCACTTCTCCTTCAGTCTTATAACCATGTCCCCACGCACTTCAGGCAAATGTAGTTCATCAGTGGAATGAGTTTGTCAAGCTCAGTCAGATGCAGGTTTCCTTAATAGCTTCACACAGGCAGTCTTGTACTTTTCTCCATCACAGAAAAGGTGAATAGGAAGACACTCTCCATGCACCAGAGAAAAGCTCAACTGGTCCATGGCACTGTTCATTTTACAGCAGGAGGAATAGAGAAAAGGAAAGTCCTAAATCTGATTTTGTTTTGACAATTCAATCATTAATATTACATTTCAGAATTAGGAGGTCTATAATAATTTAGAATGCATTTTAGAAATTATTTCTAGTAAAAGCCTTTTGATAATTAATACTGTTTAGATGCTTTGGAACTATCTTATGCTTGGAAAAATGCCCTAAGTTCTTTCCTGTTGCTCTCATGGACTATATAATAAATAAAAGTACCAAGCATAAATTTCTGATAGAGGCAGTGGATATAACCATGCACATTTGCATGGTTAATGCCCCCAAAAGAGGCTAGTTGAACAAAATACTGCCTGATGTGAATGTCTTGTGTCCTGTGCCATTTCTGGGTAATTTCTGGGAAAACACCGGGGCAAAATTGTTTCAGGGAATGTGCCAACTATTTAACAGCATGGATAATAATGTGCCAGTGCTGTTCTGTTTAATTTACTAATATAATACAGCCAGTAAAAGCAGAACTGAGCTAACACAGGCCTTTGTGAAAACCCCTGATAAATTGGGGAAAGGCTTCCAAGTGTGAGCAAGCTGGTCAGACACTGCTCACACTTCTCTTCCTCATGCTGGAAAGCAGATTTCCATAGGCATCTGGGAATTTTTCTTTTTAGACATTTTTCTGTAGTTTTGTTGCAGAAATTTTGTGCTGTTTCAGAAATTCGTATGCAGTTTTTATCCTGCTGTTATTCCTACAGCAGAGAGCAAAGTGGCACGGGTCCAGGCAGCAGGTTCAGGCTACACATGAGTAAATTCTTCCCATGTAAAAGGGTACTTGGAAAATGTAGATGAACAAATAAAGAAAGGAGATGCAAATCTATACCATTATTTCTTTCAAAGTTCTTTGGTGCCATACCTTTACCACTACCCTCCAAGAATCAACACTCACCCCCTATTTGACCTTATAATGGCTTTGCTGCCAGTGCAAGTTTATCTTGGTTCATGGTGGTCACAAAAAAAATCTGACATAAAGGTTTGGTTCATTTTATGAAATAAAAAAGAGGAAGAGATAGTTCAGACTAAAATAGAACACCATTTTTTCCTGTGGCAAAATGAAAAAAACCTGTTACTACAGTCAATTTGAAGTGCCTTGTTTGGTCCAAACTATTTTGTTTTGTTATATTACTAATTTTAAAGTAGCTTCCTAGCAGTACTCAAAAATAAAGATTTAGTGTTTAAACGTTTTTAGTTTCATTAAAAAAATAGTTAATTGAAATTGAGTATGTAAATTAAAATATATTTGTGAGCACACTGACGGTTGCTGAAGAACTCTGGGCCTGACTACCTACTTGTCAGACACCTGGTCTATTTTACAAACTTATAATCGTGTTGAAAGAATAGCACCAAACAGTGTGTCCCTCTTAGCATAACTTGCTGCTTAGTCCAAACCCCAAGAAGCAAGTCTTGGTTTTGAATGTAATTTTCACTGTTGGTGCTTTACAACAGATTCATTTGTTGATAATTTATGATCTCTTCATGGCACTTGTATTTACTGGCCCTGTGCTGATGGAGTGTATTCTCTTTTTAATGACTAAGTTGTTCAAGGTGTTGAAAAACTCTATGCAATAGGGATGAAGGGCAAAAACTCTTGCTCCTCCTAACTCTCTGGTCTAGCCTTTTCCTTTTCATTTGCTCCAGTGAATCCAGATAAGCTTGCTCACAGTTATCAGGCTAAAGAAATGCATGCTTTTGACATGTTAGATAATGCTTACAAATTCCTGCAGTTCTATTACAATTGACTATTGCTTATATATAGAATCAGTTTTACTAAAACAGTGCAAACTCCTCAAGCTTGTTTTTAATTGATTTATTCTGAACCAAAGGCATTTGGTGGAAGAATTTATTCAGCCAAATTGGCTTTCAGGCCATGTTTTCATTAAATTGGTCCACCCCCAGATTGAACAAGCTTCCATATTTAAAATATTTATGGATAGATTGAACTTACGTGTATTCACATGACAGCAAATTTTCTTGAAATGATCAGAACAAAACAGAGTTTGATATGGGCTATATCATATTACAGCTACATTCCTTCTCTAGGCAAAGATTTGCAAAATCAAATAAAAAAAATCATTCTGAGAAGGCAGAAAGCATTAACATTGAATTTTGTACAAACTTCAGGCTGAGATAGTAGAATGGGGTTTTCCGTGTATCCCCTGGCAACTAAGCAATTTTTATTCCAACCATAAGCACAGAACTAGAAAAGCTATGTACAGAAGATCCATCTCATTTATCCTTATATTGGATGGACGTTTACTTAGCACTTTCCACATTTATTTTGCACAATCAACAAAAAGCAGTATCTGAACTTGATTTTCTTTGTATTCTTAGAACCAGCTTTACCCCTTGTGCAGAATTACCGCAACTGAAGGAACAATTCTTTTGTCCTTCACTTAAATTGACTAAAATAAGTAAAAGTATCCTTAGGAGGGAAGGGGAAGGTGTCTAGATGGCGGGTAAAATAAAGCAACAAAACCCTGCCTGTTCTTAATTGAAAACAAACCGCAGCTAAATTAGATCAGCACCTTGGGTGGTTTGCAATTTGCATTACTGATTTCAGTGCTTATGGGCTATTCCCCATGGAGAAATGCCGAATGTGAAGGTGAATCCACCACCAGAGGAATCCACCTCTGGAAAAAACACTTGTGAAGAGCAGAAATTCACCACTCAAATTGTGTGTGGAATTTTTCAGAGATTAGTTTGTCCTGTGGTTTCAAAGCCAGAAGAGTGAAATTTGTCTTCCTTTATTTCAAGATTTAGCTTTATTTTTCTCAGACACTTTACAGGAACAATAGCAGGACCAGATATTACTTATTCAAGTGAGTTATCTGTGGACAACTGGAACTGCCTATACACAGGGTTATGTTCTCCAGTGCTCAAAGAAAAAAGCTGCTGTGAAATCTTGCTCATGTGAGTAACATCGTGTACCAGAGTATTCCCATTAAGAACAAAATAAGATCACTAAAATGCAGGAATTTTAAAATTAGAGCTGCTTCACAGTATTGTACGTTCCTCTACAAATGAAGCATCTAAGGACAAAAGCCAACAGTTCATCTGTGACCTGTAACAGACTGTGTAATACATGTTCTACACTTCCTCATGTATTTCTGAATTTGTTAAAATTAGTTGCAAGAGACAGCTATTTGCTAATGCAGGACAGGTGTTGCAAAATGGATAATCCTTTAATGAAAGTGATGTAGATTAGGTCTACAGTTAAATGTTTGTACAAGAAAAAAATAGGCCTTTCTTAGAGGATGTGTCCATCCTAACAAAAATAGCTATTTTCCTCTTTCCGACAAGTACCAAATTAACACAAACCAGATCCTCTGTTGGAATCAATGTATACTCCTGAGGTCCAACCTTCCTATTTTATGTTATAAATAATATAACATTGCAAATAATGAAAAGAATTCTAGTCAAATAAACCAAGTATCTCAGTAGTTTTTCTCTTGTTCAGTTTGTATAGTCACTGCCTGTTGTATGAATGGACTACAATCATTAGCTTTTTTAGTGAATGCAGAAGGAGAGCTTCTGTTTTTCCTAATGCAATATAAACCATGAGTAATCCCAGAGAGTCCCAACAGGGCCAGGCAAGGGGAACCAAGAAGATAAATCATCGTTCAGTAACTGAAAGGACCAAAGGGTTACTTTGACATAAGCAGAGATGATTGATTTAATTTTGCCGGTTACAAGTTAATCAATGTAATTCAGCCATCCTGATCTTCCTGTGGAGTGGAGGGAAACAGACACCTCCTGAAGGCACCTCATTGTACCATCTGCTTCCATTGACTCTTTAGGAATGAGGATGACTAATTGAATCTAGATAACCGAATTGCATGCAGCTAAATTCAGATGAGATCAGTTGCACATTTTTTTCCTTCCCTGTAAGATGCTGAGCACATGATTCCAAAGGATGATTTGAAAGGTCTGCTCTGGCCTCCTGCATGAGTCATTGCAGGCATCCTCAACCAATGCACCTCTGTTAGCACCACAATTTCAGCCTGATTCACATCATCTTTTTGGGTTGCCTGAAGTACTGCAAGACTAAGAATTTGCCACAATCTTAGGCCTCCAATGGTTCAATTCCTCTCAGTGTTACCTCCCCCCACACACTTGCTCTAAGTAACCCCCAAACTCTCTCTAATTTGAACTTTTTAATTCAGTAGGAGTATTGAGTGCATTCAGCCTTACAGAAATTGTCCCTTTGAGATTTGCTGATCTTTTCTCTCTTTCAGAAAATTTCATTATGATCATAGTGCTCTTTAGAGCTGGCAGCTTTCTGTATCCCACCATGCGTGCTTAAGAACATAATTTAATATCTCCAGATTCCATGAATGTCTTTATTCTGCAGTCTGATTTAGGCTTTTCAGTTGGAGTGAAGGCAGCAAAAAGAGCTGACAGAGTGAAGCACAAGCCTCACCAAAACTGAGGAAGGTCATCTGTAAAACTCTTCATTTAATCTGTCATTTCTTTAATTTTTTTCTTTTTTTCTTTAGGATTACTGCCCCATCACATGCAGTATCTTCCTCTGTAATTCCTATTTACTTCACGGAAATTAAAAGCCTATCAAAATAATGTTTAGGAAAGTGCCTTACTGAATTCTACATATATAATATGGAAAGATGGAGACACACTAAGTTAAACATGAGTCGTTAAGTTAACACAGAAAATTTCATATCTCATTCTCATATCCTGAAATCTCTCTCACACATCCATGCTCTAGCTTGGCCATTCCCTCCCTATGGAGGGGAAATGTGGAGTGTATCTCGGTGAATGTGGTAGACAAGTTAATTGCTTAGCAAGTGGAGGAAAGATTCAAATAATTTTATTATTGGTTTTGTTTTTTAGATTATTCAGTTAGGAAACTGAACTGAAACAGTTTTTTAGGTAAGTGTATGTAACTAGTAGTGTATGTTTCTAGACAGTATCTTCAGTTTTTTATAGCTACATGTTATAACCTAATATATACAGTATTGGTACTTCTGCAATACAAAATTACCTCAGAAATTAAATGCAGGAGTCACAACCAAAAAGGGAAAAAGAAGAGCAATGCAAAAGAAGAAAAGTCCTCAAGAATAGCAAAAGTAAATAATATAAAACAAAAACGAAAATTAGTAATGCCAAAATAGTTCTCCCCTTGTCATAAAAGATGCACCTTACATTTTGCACTTGCAATCAGATAATTCATTTTGCAAATGAAATTTAGAACTAAGACTACTACTCTCAGTGCTAGTGACAAAGCATTCCAAAGGCTCTAAGCTGGATTCTGAGCTAATTGTCCTAACTGATGTTGAAATACACAGCAGTGTACAGACTAGGAATGCACACCTGTGGAGCAGTATTATCCCCTGTGAGAGCCACAGGATACCTGTAGACTTCAGGTACAACTCCTAACTGGGGTATCCCAAGTGGTATTAGAAGTTTTCACAGCTCAGTTCACACAATTGCTCAAATTGGAGTATAAGGGTTTTAATAATTTTCATGGGAAACAGGATAAAGCCCACAGCTCCAATTTTGATTTGACATCTGGTGCAAAATGCATCTGAAACTACTTACCCAAAGCCAGAAAAGAAGCTGGTGCCAGAGCAGAAAACACCTCAAACCTTATCAGTCCCATTCCACCACTGAAAGACTATTTTTCAAAAACATGATACAAGACTACTTAGTCACTGAAGTTCTTTTATTGTTTTAATCTAGGAGTTTTCACCTTGTGTTTTGCAGTGGATTGCTCCTGCCATTGCTCTCACCAGTGGAGAGGAAGCCAGCTGTATGGTTATGAAACATCTCTGATTCATTTCACAGCTAAAACAACCTACAGTGACTCTTACTGGATGTAGCACAGCCACCATGAGCGTTACACTTTAAGTAAGTGACTGATGTTATTTGTAAAGGAATTTCAAACCTCTTGTCCTGCTCCTGACCCTCCTTCTAATGTTAACACTTCCATGATTTTACAGATTTTTCTCTCCAATCAGCAAAGATGAGAGTTGTCCCTTTCCACTGCTTCTCAACAGATCAAGAGATGTGAGGATTTTTTTTTAATTGAATTAAACCTATGACTTTTTTTTTTTTTTAACTAAAGAGAGGTGGGCACCATCATGCTTCTACAGTAGAACAATGATTCCATGGAACAGAAAGGATTAGCAGTTTTANTCTTGATGGCAGTGGGTATAATTTAAAGCCCAGTGAAGTCAACAGAAGTCTTTTCATCAAGTGTTTGGAATATGGGCCAAGGATTCATCTTACTATTTTTTTAAAGGCAAGCTATTCATNACAAAAGCATCTTTCATATCCTCTATGGAGGATATGTGCCTTCCTTGGCACATATCTTTATCTTCGTCTTCAAAAGAAAGCCCCCATTACCTCTCAAATCCTCCTGCTGAAGATTTGTTCCCTTGAATTAACTAGAGCAATATTTATTTACCTTGGCTGATGATTTTTTGTAAATGATAGCAACAAACCAATCTTTTATTTTGTTTTACAAAAAAACAATCAAACAAACCAAAAACTCCTCACCAAAATTGAGAGGATTCTATACTGAAGACATTACTGTGCTTGTGGCACAGGGAGTAATACCTGAACTGCCTCATCTGTGGGTGCAGCAGGCAGGGTAGCTGCAGTAGCTCCCTGTTTAGAGGGGCTGCAAAAGTAGTTGTGGAAATGTCAGTGCCATGCACCCAGACAACATCCTGAGTGTCTGCAGTTGCTCATTGATGATGAGCTGGGTGGCTTAAAACCTGTGTCTGCATGACTCTTCTGGCAGAGGACCCCAGATTTGCTCAGACACTCATGAACTTTCTTTAAAGTAGGAAATCTCAGGATCTATCATAAATCCAATGGTTATTACTGAAGAAGCAGCAAGGTTCCTAGGCAATCTGTCTCCATAAAACAATTAAAGTCAGACAGAGGAAGTCACTTTCATGTAAGCTGTAGTTCTTATTACCCACATGTAATTTACAACTGGGTCAAGAGAGACTGGGAGCCACAATTGCATTCCTGCCCTTCCCATGCTCTGCAAGGCATTGTTGCAGGGTGTTCTCAAAAGCTCTGTTTAGGGTGGCTGAGCACTAGAGACCATGGTTTATGGTTAGATCTATGAATAGACCTCAGACCTGCAGGGTTCCAGTTTGCAATGCCTGCTGTCTGCTGGAATTTATACCTCTGCATTTGTGGGGCTGCCCAACCCACTGCGTAAGGTGATGATGCAGATGTGTGAAGGATGGAGCTCATAGGCTCTGCAGTCTAGAGTACAGAAGGCCAAAGACTGTTTTAAAGCAGCTTTGCACCTTTCCAATATAACATGATTCTGGCAAAAGGTTGCCTTTAACTCATCTGTCTACACAGCCTGCAGTGTCTTGTTGACATGAAGTCAGGACTCCTGTGATGAAGCCTGGTGGATATGTTTGTGTGGTGTATGTGCTGGGGCATCCCTGTCTGTCTCAAAAGAATCAGGGGCAGGCTTGGTCCCAGTATAAGGTTTTTACCTTGTTCTCTGGAGCTTGTCTTAAACCCATATCTTCAAACAGCTTGAAGTGAAGTGAATCTGGGCAGCCAGGGAGGCACTTGAGGCGCAATGTATATTCACTCCTCAGAAGGCAGCATGCTGAGCAGGGGAAACACCATAAACATAAAGAGAGTCTGAGTCTCAGCACGAGAGAATTCAGCACTTCATTCAGTGGGGGACAGATGGAGGAAGACAACTCAGTCCTCATGAGAAGTCCAGATGTCTGTCAGCTTCTGAATTGGAGTTCATCTTTGAAGGAACTCCTAGTAAACCTATGGAGAAGGAATTTAAACCCATTATGGTATTTATGTGGATACCTTTTTCTGGGCTTTAGCATATTCTGAGAGAAAGATCAACACTTTGGTTGATTACTCCCTGCCATTTTATATGAAGTATTTAGAACAATGTAATACCTTGGCTTATCTCAACTGACTGTGTAAAGAATAATTTTTTATTCTTCCGTTAAAGAAATGTGATTGCTTTGATCTTTAAAAAGGGTACATAGAGTATGTAGGTAATATTTTGTATCTGGCACTGATATGATGGCTGCTGAAATACTGTGTTCAGTTCTAGTTCATGGATAATACAGAGATTCAGGATTTTCCCTGTTGAATAGCTCAAGGGAGCATTCAAAGAATAATGAAATGATTAGAAAAAATGGCACATAATAAGGAGCTTAACCTGCTTTCATATTTGGTAGAAGATGGAGGGGGACCTGAAGCAACTGCTTCAAGGATAAAAATTTGTTCATAGAGTTCTGCAGCCTAACCGATCTAAAGGCTGAGAGCCAAAGCTTGGAAAAAAATTGACTAAAATTAAATGTCCATTTCTCATGTTGAAGGTACAGAAAAAGAATTGAAGAGAAATAAGGGGTTCTAACCCATTATAAATTTGAAAATGGGGATGATACCAAAGACAATGCTCTATTGGGTTTGAGCTAGAAATTGGTTAAGAGGTCCTGTGGCTTCCATTGTGGGGAGGCTTATACCAGGTGATGTGCATGGCCTCTTTTGAATGTTCTGTGAAGTGGTGTCCTTGGTAGCACAATTTAATCTGACAGTTACACTCAGCAATAATTTGGCTCAAGAAGTACTAAATAATTATTAGTTAAGTGAGAAATAGTGAAGAGAATAATCAAAACATGCTTTTTGTTTTGAGTCATCTGAACTTCTGCTTATAAGTAACAATTAAGATTTTCGGTAGGTCTGGTGGGGGTTCAATAGCTGTGAAAAATAACCTGAGTATATTTGATCTGGGTCCTTAGATAGAAAGATAGAAGTTATCCCTGAAAATCTCCCCAGTAGGACACAGAACTCACTAGACTCAAAGTTCAAATTCTCTTTTCACATGGGCCTTTTGTGCCTCCAGTTGGAGGGGGAGGGGAAGCAGCAGCGTGGGAGCACTAAATTGGAGAATCCTAAATCATAACACAACACAACCCATTTTATGATTCTATGAAACTGTTGCATGTGTCCTGCTTTCAGAGAAAATTAATCCCTTCTCTGCATCTCAGATCTGAGCTTTTCATTTTCAGTCACTGCTTGCTTGATCCAGTGTGTAACTATTGCTACATATTACTAAATATTCTACCCTATATTTAGGTATAATGGTATTTCAGTACATTGGGATTCCAGCTGAGGAGTAGACCCCTATTTTTGTGAACTATAGAGGCTCTGTTTTACCCTGTGTAAATTGAGTGAAATATATGTCAGCAAGGAGGTTGGTCTGGCCTTCTTTGCACAAGGAAGATGTGATTGCTCATCTGATTTTGTGATTTGCTGTTAAGGACAGGAATTACAGCATAATTTGTTAGAATGGTCTCCTGAAGGTCATTGAGTCCAGTGCTCCAATCCAAGTAATGCCAAGCAGAGCTGGTTTTCCCAGGATCTTGTTCAGTCAATTTTCGAGTACTCCAAGACTGCAGTTTCCACATTTTTTCTGGACAACCCATTCACTACCCTAAAGGACAAAAAAAAAAAAGCCAACAAAAAAAACCCAACCAAAAACAAACACTAGAAAGTTCAAAACAACCCACCAAAATCCCCAAAGATACTTCCCTGGTAATTTACTGTATTTATTCACCAGACCAAGTAATGCCAAATAGATGTGAGAGCAAGCTTTCATCCTTGTATCAAAATGGAGATAGGTGATGTTTCATAGCATCAGAATAAATGGAATTTGATCTAGAAACCACACTTCATGTTTTAAAGAGCAGAAAAAAAAAGCTTTGGGCCACTTGGTGCCGATGTGATGACTAAAGCCTCTGCAACACTTGCTGTATTTCTAACTAAAAGTTTACATATTGATTTTATTAGACTTTTTACTACTGGGGATTTTCTTTCACCCTGAAAAATCAGCTTCTTTTGCAAATGCCACAGGAGTTTTGTTTTGTTTTGTTTTAAATATTAATAATAAAGAGCCTGAAATAACAGTTCAGCAGTGCAAAGTCCAGTATAAAAAAACTCAGCAAGAAATCCTACCCTGATACTGGCTTACACCCAAATAGCCAAACTAAAGTCCAAGCAGGTGGAGACACAAGAAATAATGTAATCTGTTCATAATAGATTATTATCCAAGACTGAGAGACGGAACTCACCATCTTCTTCCAGTCCAACTCTGTGCCCACGAAGGACTCTCCGAGGAATCCCATGGACATAACCTCCGAAATTAATTCCTCTGCTCCTAAGTGGACAAAATTTCTGCTGATAAAAAAAGGAGAGAAAATGGAAGTAATGCAATTAGGTCTCAGACAGACTAGGATATTGATCTGCTTTTCAATTGCATGCTTATAACAGGAATTTTATCAAGATTTGCTAATGACTAGAATGTTTTACTGTAAACTCTATTCAGTGGATGGTTATAAAATGCTGGCACAGCATCCCAACACATATCTTTATTTTATAAAAAAGAAAATAAATAAATAAGGTGTCTCTTGAGAGCTGCTTTGTGTTCCTTAAAAGCTTTGGCTTAGAAAGAGGGATCATAAGGAGGTGTGAAAATTTAGCACTATGATCTTAATGCTGTGGTCATTCCCATGGCTGCTCCAGCTGTTCCAGGCAGCGAGAACTGCACCCTGGAGAACGAGGGCAGGACGGGAATTAATGGAGCAATGTGGCTTTGCACCAACCAAGGAGCACATCCGATGTGCCTCACACTAATGGCACCACATAAATAAATAATGACCCCTTCTCCTCGGGGATGGGGGTGGTGTGATAAAGGATGAAATCTGGCCTTTTACAGCTCATGCCAGACTTTTCCTTGACATCAGCCAGGCCTGAATTTCACCACAGAGGGATTTATTTTCAGACTTTCTTCTCAGCAACTTTGTGCTGTTCTGAGAAAGCATCCCTGGCAGTTAGGGCAGTGAACATTTGCACAATTGCACAGACCCACTGATTTAATGCCCCAGATTGCCACCGGGGTGAGTCACTTCAGAGGCAGGTCGATGGCTTTAAATTGCAGTAGCATGTTTCAACAGGTTTCGAGAGGTTGAACCCAAGATTTCCAAAGATAAAGAACTTTTTTTGTGGTGATATAATTCCACCATGGGAGTCTCCATGTTAAAGATGCTGTGAATATGGAAAGGAGGGAATCTTAGATGTAGTTTTAAATGCAGTTGGACATGGGTTTTGAAGCTATTCCCTCATTATAATTTAATGGATTGGGTCTTGTCTTGGCTATCTTCCTGAATAAAGCCAAAGCAAAAATGGTGCATCAAAATTATCATACTTGAAGAAAATATAATTCCTTAAACACGAACAGTTAAAAGAAAAAGATGGTTAATCTCATACACTCATTTCCCTACTAAATGACCTATTTTCTGCTGAACTAATCTATCTGTGAATTTTCTGGATCTATAATGAGATGCTTTAACCATCCCTCTGCCATAACGGTGGGACATGAATGTCAGAAAATATCACTATTATAATTTTGGAGAAGGCATAATGAATTATACTAATGCCTGTAATACACTTATTATACTAATATATTATACTAATTTCTTGCTTGAAATTATTGCAATATAAATTAAAGCCATGTGCTGAAGTTCCAGGGAAGGAGAAAGTTGTCTATTACTGAAAAGATCTGCTTATTATTCCCACAGTAAGTTTCATTTGTGCAATCTATGCACAGCAGAAGCTGCAACTGTTTGGGGTCCAGTTTGGGATTTTGGGAGGATCTGGCCATACAAAGGACCTTGAGAAGGCACAGATCTGTCTGCAGTAAGGACATGCTTCCAGCCCTCTTGGAGGGTCCCCGTTGGTCCCAGTTTGCTCCAGTGGCAATGACCCAAAGACAGCGGCGGGGTTCACAGGGCTCCAAGGGCAGGAGTGGGGCTGGGAGCTGCAAACCACCTGTGTGACAAACTGTCTGAGGGACCCAGAGGCAGATCTGCAGCGCTGCAGGGACAGAACGGTGCAGCTCACTGCAACGAGGATCAGCATGAAATGCATTGCTGCTGCAGCTCACTGCAAAGAGCATCAGCATGAAATGCATTGCTGCCGCAGCTCACTGCAACGAGGATCAGCATGAAATGCATTGCTGCCGCAGCTCACTGCAACGAGGATCAGCATGAAATGCATTGCTGCCGCAGCTCACTGCAAAGAGCATCAGCATGAAATGCATTGCTGCCGTGGCACTGCTCAGGAGGCCCTGTTTGAGTCTTTACTTCATGTGCCTGGGCTGGTCTGCTTCCCTGGGTTCGTAAGTGCTCCTTCTCCTGAAGAAAGATTTCTGTGCTCAAGTAGTCTCAGACAGCTGGTGACTGGAGGAAGCTCAGCTTTTAAGGGAACCTAATGACTTTATGTTTTAGTTTTCCCAGTTTCTAGCTGTCGTCTGAGACCAATAAAATTTTCCCTCATTGGGGCAGTGTGTACATTGACTATTTCCCTTTTAGTCACTGTTAACTACCAGACAATTGGGTTACATATATGAACAAGTAAGATTAACTGATTTGTAACCAACCTGTAAATCATACATATTTCTATTGAACAATAAACAAAATTTCGAGTCTTAGTTTTCAAATTTCTGTGTGAAAAAGTTATTATAATTTTATTATGAGTGGCACATTCAAGAGAGAAATAAATCAATGTCACATCTTTTTGTGCAATTTATTATGCATAAAGAAAACAAGAAAGAAACCAATGTTAATTATAAAAAAATGCTGATAAACATTTATTTTATGTTGAAGGTCTCGGTTCTGTTGAAGCTCTCTTCCTGTGCAATACCAAACTCCAGACAGACCCAAAACTTCTAAGATCTTGAATATTTTCTATGGTATACATATTACACATAATATGCAGTAAGTTATGGTGTAAAAATAGCACTATTCACAATCTATCATTGGTCTTTTCAAGACAGGATTAAGAATTAAAGGAAAGTACTTCAAAGCTAAATTAGGAATAGTATGTGAAGACATGACTCTTAGATGCTTTAATTTTTTTTTTTAATAATAGAATATCCCATTCCCCAGAATAGCTTTTTCTTCTCAAAATCCATCTTTTTCTTAGATTTCACAGCTTCACACTTCTTGAATTACTCTGTTGAAAGAATGATTTGTTTCAAAATACTGCATTTCTGAGTACATCATAAAAATATATGTCCCGTTCCTAATGAAGTAACTTTACTTAAAGCATGGAAAGCAAGCAGTAAATTTTAATGCATTGGAGTATAATATAAGCATGGCCATGGTTTTTGATTCAAAAGTCTGTCAGGGTAGTATTCTGTTTCCAACAGCAACTGCCTTAGGCAGCACTGCAATTTCAGTGAGAAGCCAATAAAATATCTGACCAAATGGTTATTACTGTGAAGTAAATCTCATATATGAAGAATATCTAACTGATACTATTTTTATTTATAAAATACAAATCAATGTTTGCATTAATATTAAAAGCAAAATATTAATTATATTAAAATCTTGCTTATTCTAAAATACTACACTGTGCCTTTGAAGTGGCTAAAACTGGGAGACCCCCCGGAGACTCTGGGTCAGCCTTGTATGCCACTGGGATGGAGAACTCAACACAGCTCTTTTCTTAACACTTTCCCAGATGGGTCTATTTTTCTTAATTGTTTAAACTCCACATTTTCACTGCATAGGAGTTTAACAATTTTTTTGACAGACTTCGGTATGTTTTACAGATATGCATGATATTTCTGATTTCCTTTTCCCCAAAATGTATGCACTTTAATTTTTTTTTAATACAAAACTCTCCAGTTTGCATCTTTATCTTTCCTTAATGTTGACTTCTGAGAAACATTTCAATGTCAACCACATAAACTATCATTAAGTTCATGTGTTAACACCAACTGAAATGAAAAGGGCTAGACTTTGTCTTTTAAAATATAACATACTTTGTGTTCTGTAGTTTAAAAAAGACAACTATGCATGAGCTTTCACCAGTTTCTACTCAGTGTATATGCAGAAGCTCTTTTTCAGAAGCATAAAAACTTGAAACATGTATTTCAAAAAATGAAAGCATGTGCGGTGCAAAATCTGAATCTGCCACAGGAACTAGATAAATAGCTCAAATGGGCCAGATCTAGCCAATGAACAGAGTGTTTAACAACAGTGATTTATACTATTTCCCTTTCATGTTATAATAATTGTCAGGAATTGAATTTATGTTGTGTCATTTCCTGTTCTAGCTGCAATCTTCAAGAAAAAAGGTTTTAGAACTTTAATGCCTTCACTGTTCTTGGAAAGATAACAGTAAACGGGACTATTTCATGATTTCATTGCTTGGTTATTTGTGTTCTTTCTCTCTATAGCCTTCAGGGAGAACTAGAAGGAAAGGGCAAGACAAAGAATTGTCTTCCAGTCAAAAACACAAAGAATTGGATTGTTGCTGCTGAAGGCAAAAAGTGAGCAGGGGAAAATGATGCTCTCCAAATTACTCCATAACAGGAAGCCCTATAAATGTCTCCCATCCCTTTGCTAGATCTGCATCAATTTGCAGTGTGAGCAGCAGAAAGTGCAGATGTTGGATCAAAGAGGAAACATTTACCTCAATGAAAAAGCACTCCCCCAAATTCTCTTTATCCAATGCAAGCCAGATTGCACAGAGCCATTACTTGCTAACAGAGAGGCAGAATATTTCTATTAAGCATGGTGTTGCTTGATAGCAGCAGAAGCAAAGAGACAGTGAGCATGAGGAGAGACATGAATGCCTGATAGGAATTTGGTCCAGAAGCCAGCAAGAAATCATTAAGTATGTACATGTTTCATCACAATATCTAATGTGATAATATTGTCTTTATTGACATGATACATGCCTTTCAGCTCTTAAGTGGAGCTCTTTCTACTGAAGTGTGCATATCTGAAAGTGAGATGTATTGGCTCATAAAATTCAGGAATAGCTGAAACAAACAGTAAACAAACTGTCCTACAAGTCCTCTTGTCACCATGGTAGGAAAGAAATATCAAAGAGTGAATTTAGTCTATATTCTGCAGAGTTGAATTAAAACAGAGGCCTACTCCAGCTAAAATAATATTTCAATTCTCAATTAATATAACCATAATATCCCAACAAGAAATGCAATTAATAGTCCTCCAAACAGGAACTGGGCTACTGTGTCTCCTGTTCCATCTAAGCCTCCTTCTTCCTGGGAAGCACACATTTCTCCTGCATGAGAAATGAGTCACAAAGGCATGTCCAGCAGCTTGTTTAGCTAGACAGACAATGCCAGACTAGGGAAGGGAGGCAATCCCCCAGAGCCTTTAAGCAGCACATGCCCATGGAAGCAAGGGTTGGAACTAGATGATCTTTGAAGGTCCCTTCCAACACAAACAATCCCATGACACTGATTTTGCCGCATCTCTGTCTTTTCCATGCTGAGAGCAGGAGCTGGGCATTGGATGGCTGTGATGACAATGTGCTCCTCAGGCTGTTGATGGTGGGGCAGAGCCAGCTGTCAGGAGGAACCTGTGCAGAAAATCTGGAGCCATGTGCCTTCAAAGGACTCCCTGGCACAGCCTCTCCCCACAGAGGGTGCCAGAGGACAGGGAAGGTTTGGGGAAGAGGTGGTTGGAAGGCAGTGGGGCTGGATGAGGACCCAGCCTCCTCCCATCTTCAGGGCCAAGGGGGAGCCAGGAGCAATGCAAGCAGTGCTACCTCTGCTGTTCCAACTGCTCTCACCATCTGCCTCCACAGTATAAATATTTAACAAATAGCTACCTACCCTCCATTACCTGAATGAAAGGAGAATCAGCTGGATTTATGGCAGGGATTGCTGAGATGGTGCCATGTCTCACAAGCACTGATCACCCCAGAAGCACTGACTCCACCAGCTGTGCTCTGCAGAGCTTCTCTGCATGTGGGTAGTAAACTTGATGCACCAGGAGGACTCCAGATTTACTGTGAGGAGAAGGCTGTCTGCTCACTGCACATGTTGTATGTGCATTGTGTCCCAGATACACACAGCTGGTCAGCCCAGAGTCACAGTTTCCCTGAAATCTGGGGTCTGCTGAGAAAGAAATTTGGTTAGATCTGCACCAGGGAAACCACTGCACATCTGGAAATTTGGGATGGATGGGCAAAGTTAAATACCACAAACAGAAAATTTCTGGGGAGAATATACTTAATATTCTGGTATATGGCATCTCTTTACCCATAAAACCTCATTTCTTTCCTCTTGACTTCTTTCAGTTTGTCTAGGAAATAGAGATCAGTGATTCATAAACTCCATGCTCTTCTACCTGTGAAAATGACAGTGATGCTGAAAAGGCTGAAGGAAGTTTGGATAGCTTAGACCTCCTAGCTCACCCAGTTTCAAAAATGCCACATTGTGCCTCTGGTGTTGGATGTTTTTCAAAGGTTTGTAATGATGCAGCTCAGCCCTAAAGCTGCGGTACAGTATTTACGTGACTTCTTTCACATACCTTATTATTTTGATCCCAGTATAGTTTATAAGGTTTCCTTACCCTACTTCAGAAATGCTCTCAGCTTCTGTTCCGATCATTCTCCTTTTTTAATCTCAGCTGTGTTGAGAATAGTAAGTGCAGAAACAGAGAATCTGTCCTGGCCAGATTCTGACTACACATCCCAGATTCACACACTGATAAATCTAGTCACTTCTAGTAGAGTCACTTCAAAATTATACTGGAACAGACTCAGGACACAAAGGCCAGAAGTTTAAAGCTCAGCTCCCACTCCAGCAGCTGAGCCAACATCCCATTTGCAGTAAGAGAAGATGGAAAGTGACACTACTGAGGGTTGCTTTTATCAGGCTTCTATAGCACAATTTGTGTGCTCCTAACACTGCTCTGGGGGAGTGTCCCCGAACAGAAAGAGTCCTTTGCTCTTGCACAGACTAAAAAGCCTCCCTCGATTCTGAATCCACAGCTAAATAAACTACCAAGATTTTCAGGCACGTTTTGCATTAGCAGCCCACATTCAGGGGAATGAAACCTTCCTTGCTGGATTCTTTTTCAGGCATAGTTCATCTTTCTAGCTGCTTAAGACATTCATAAAGGGCAGAGTTGTATAGGATCTATTTTGCTCTGCTCTTCCTTCACCTAAACTGATCAAACTAAATTGGTAATGCTCATCTTTTAGGATGTAAAGCCAAGTTAAGAAAATAAAGAGTATTTGGGATTATGATCACTTGGAGCACAGTGGCTGGCACAACCTTTTACCTGTCTTGTGTTTCTCAGTTTGGACAAATAACTTGATTTTTTTAGAGCTTGCAGCATAACCTCCTCATTATCACATTTGTCGAAACAGATGGGAAAGCATTTGGAAGGGCTGCTTAGAAAGTGGTGCTTTCTACAAAAAGAAAGTTGTATTTAAACACTGTTATTCAAGTTGTTGGGGAGGCAACAAATTCAGCTTCACAAATCTGATCAATTTGCATAATTCATCTTTTGTTCTTCAGTTTTCTGCTTGCTGTTCACATTCCCTTCTTGCCCTTTACAATTCCACTGTGTAGGATTTGTGCAAAATAATAGGACCAACAGAAGCACATGTATTTCATAATCCCAACCACCACTTTACAAGCTATTTTTACGGGGTTTTTTGGTGGCTTCATTTGGGCTGGATTTCCATTTTCTGAAAGATATCTGGTTGAATAACCTCTCGAGTTTTACAATTATCCCATACTGTTCCATGTTCTTTAGCTTTCCTCCTTATTATCTTTATTTTACTTTTTTCTTTTTACATGCCTTCTGTGACTGTTAAGAGATATTCTAAGATTTTTAATTTTGCTTCTTCTGATTTTAAAGCTTTTTTTATTATTATTTGAATGGGTAGGCAGCTGGTGTTCTGTGACAAGAGCAGTAATTTTCTTTCTGATGAATAGTTTATTTGAGGAAAAATGCAATTCTGGTTGTCCCAAAACTATTAACAAATTTAGGTCAAATTCATGAAATAGTTTTGGCTGGAAAAACAACAACTTTGAGATGTTGCATTAGCAAAACTGCTGGATAAGGAACCAGCTACCTTTCATCTATAGGTTTTGAAGCTCTCTCAACTTTATTTCTTTGAATTCCCTCTTTTTGAGGGATACTGAATGTAAATCTCAGCAGAAGGCTTTAGGTATCGTCTTGCACTCTGGGGCAGTGTCTCAGATGTGTCCCCAGACCTACTCTTGTGCCCAATGTGTCTGTGTTGACTCTAAGCATATTTAAATACTTAATAGAAAATGAATCCAATCCAACAGGTGGGATTGAGGAAGACCTGATCAAAATTAAGTACAGCCAGGTGGTAAAAATCTCCATATTGAAGGGGGAAATGTGAAGTCAAGATTTCTCAGAGAGGAAAGGATTGCATCCTGTTTATCCACCCCAGGACCATTCCATAAAAACTCCTCCTGTGACAATTCTGAGATTTTAATCTCTGGCATTTCCTTGCTTTTCTGGACTAGTTAATTGACAAGATCCAGCTCAATAATTCTGCTGTATATCAGATTATTCCAAGATCGTTTATTGTTCATGAGCCTGCAGCATACAGGAATAGTTATAACTCAACTCTTATATGATAAGTGATTTTACTGATTAGTCAGCAGCCCATATCTACCTAAGGATCAGGCTGAAAATTACCTATATAGACTTGGACATGAAATTCTTGCAATATACTGACTTTAAATGACCTAATTTGGCCTCAGACTTAAAAATGATGGCCTGTTTGGACTGCTTTGGTGCATTACCTTGTCATTTCTTGGGGTTTTACATTTCCTTAATCAGACAAAATAAAACCAAAAAACCTGTTTAATCTGAAATATTTCAGCATGACCATCGGACACAGTAGAATTTTCTTTGCTGCTTACTTGTTCATGCCCAGACAAGAGCATCAATATTGTTATTGCTAAGTCAGATATAATGTAATACAGGAAAATAATATCTTCTTCAGCATAGGATTCTAAAGTTCCATGTTTTATTAATTATCATATTGGTAAAGTTGTAGGTTGGTTCTCATTAATGGTTAACATGTTACACCAGTTTGGCAGGAGCTTGGTATCTTCTGCTCCCTGGTTCTGTGACTATTTGTTTCTTTATATATGAGTGCTAAATTTTAACTACAGTTAACTTCAGAATGATAATTGTGTTATTGCAAAATGATATTCTTTTTTCATGTAAAAGCCACCCTCTTGGACAGTGGTTTGTGTTAAACTTCACTGGAGCAGCTGACCTGAGTGTTGACCATGACAAAGGCCGAAAGTGCTGCTGTGGAGCCAGGAGCCCACACTAGCATGGTACCCTGCCATCCACATCCCAGCTGATCCAGCAGAGGGAATAAATGGGCGTGCAGATGAGTGTACATGGGCACCAGGCAGGGCAGCAGTTCTGCTGCAGCTTACGGGGAAACTTGTGCGCTCCAAATGCACATGGAGCGTATGTTTAGTGAACCATGTCACATTCTTGTTACGGGCTAAAAATTCCAAAGTAAAATGTGTAGACAAGCCTGGTGTGAGAGCCTATTTAAGGAAATTGTCTCTGAGTCCTGGAGCCATCTGTGATATAAAAGTATACTGCACGGACTCCTTGAATAAAAGGATTCACTGGCAGGGCTTGCTGGAAATCTCAGTCAGAGATGCTGTCTCATACAGCAGGCAGATAGATCCTCCACAGGATGAATCAGATTTGCTCAGAACGCCTGCTGTTCAGAAGTGATTTCAGGCTTGAATAATGTCTCACTGGAGGCCTGGTTTGATCCAGGCAAGGGAATGGGGGTCACATGCTGCTGGAGTAGGCCTGATGTTCTTTTGGAGTGACCTCTAAAAATGATAATCATAAGGGAGAACCAGTTCAAGGGTGGTAGGCTAGAACCACTTGGAAACTAATGACAACTCTACTCGTGCACTGAAGTTTCCCTCACAGACTGCAGCACTGATTTAGTTGGTATGTTAATATGGAAGTTTAAATTAAATCAGGCTTGTGTCAGTACTATCGAAGAGGCACATTCACTTAGCCCTGCAGTTTTATAAAATGCAAAGAAAGAAAACCATATGGCAGATTAGGGCAAATTACTCTAAAATTGTGGCTGAGAGCCAAGGGAGAGTGAGCTTGAGAGAGCATTCACGTCTGTTTGAAATATGCCCACTTTCATTCTGCTGCTTTACACCCTTGAAAGTGGAAGGCTCATTTCCCTGCAAGCTGAAATGTATGAAATGCTCCACATCTTAAAGAATGCGTCCAGTATTTGTGGAAGTTAAAATAAAAACATATATATTATTTTCTTTTTTAAATCAGGATTGGATTTACTAACAAAGACTGAATAAAAGAGCTTAGTGCCAGACCAGGAGCATCAAGGGGGGAAAGAAGACATGTAATAAGCAACACTTAGAAGAAAGTCCTGGCTATTATTACTGCACGTATAGCACAACAGTGACTACAAGATTTATGCAGGAACTGAGATCATGCAGCACTGAAAATAACTATAATAATGATCCCTGCTCCAAAGAGCTTTCAGTATAGTTTTATTTTCTGAGCTGTGAAAAGCTGCAATAAGGAAATGAAACAGAAAGGATAATAAATAAACGGCACTTTGAAAACTTCTTTAGTTTTAATAACCTAGAAAGGTGTCCTAGCACTTTGTCACTCAGAATAAGGAGAAAAAATGAAATATTATGTTTTCTTGGTAGCAATTTGGCTTTGCTCCACAGTTCCTCTTAGTAATTGCACACATTTTCTGTGGACGCTCCATGGACAGGTAGGACAAGGATGAGGCAGGGTTCTGAGGAGCAAATATTCTGCAGTACTTATCACTGAATGAGTACTGAAATGCACAGTGATAGCAGAGTACCTCTGTCCTCAGCACAAGTATCCTCCAGGTTGCCAGAAGGGCTTTTCTCACATCATGAGGATCCTGTGGGTGACAAGGCTTCTCTTCTCTATCCTGCAGGTCCTAGACCCTTCATCTTAGAGGAGTATCAAGCCAGAAAACTCAGAAGTTGCAGCTCCAGAGGATTACAAGTCCAGAACTACTGTGTAGAACCTCTGAATTTTTTTTTCTGGGTCCTCATCTCTTCTAACTGCAGTCAGAACTGCCCAGCCTGTGGTCAAGAGGACAGTTGCATCTGCCTTTCAGTAGTGAGGGCTCTCCTGTGAGAGATTATTTTCCTGTGAAATTATGGAAGCCAGCCAGCATGGCCAGGTTCGATTTTACATGTCAATTGAATTGATAAACCAAAGGGTAGATTTCTCTATAATAGCTCTTATATCAGCAGCGCTACTGCTCAAGTTGGGTGCCTCTGAAGAGGGACCTCACTAAACAATTATTCCCCTGCACTCTAAATTCCCCACCCTTCATGTGACAGATGGGTCCGTTGGTAGTATTTGGGCCTGGGGTCTTCCCATGCCTCACTGGGTACCTTTGTCATCTCTAGGAAGTGGTTTTCTTTCCTGTCTTTGAGGGTGCAGCTTCTGTTAATGAAGGCAGCTTCCTTATCTTCTGGCTTGAATGAGCTCTGGGGTTCCTTGTGTACTCGACTATGTAGAAGTTCATAATATCTGAGTGAAAATTCACAGCTTGTGTCCAAAGGTTTCAGGAAATTTAGCTACTAATGGTGCACAAGTTCTGCTAAAAAACAGAAGCAGATACCAAATCACACAGCGTGTGCCAGCTCAGCAGGTGACTGTACCGGCTGCCACCCCACCATCACGACACTGGCCAGTCTACAAGCTGCCACCAAAACAGCACCCAGCCTGTTTTAGTGGCAGCTTGTAGCTCTTGATGTGACTACTGAAAATGTTCTGGAAAGCCTCTGTCTTGCACCAGGGCAGTGCTGCACTGTGCTGCCAGTGTGGGGTACCCGGCAGATACTGCTCTGGTTTCCATGGTAACTCTCTCTGTGCATTTATAATCTCTCACAGCCTTCATTAGATTTAACATTCAGAGAGACATTGATTAAAACATGACATTCCTAACACACCAAAAAAACCATTTTGTACAAAACCCTATTATGTGGCATAGACAAACTGGGTGATGGCCAAATTAGTTAAGAGAAATTTCAGATGACATTGGAACAGACCACAAAACGATGAATTCATATAAAGTTAAACATTTAAGTGTGTCTCTCAAACTTAGCAATGCAGACTGGAGAAATGTGTGCATGGGTATAGCAGGGACGTCTCATGTGAAACATGTCTGCAGAATCCAAATCTGGCCTGAGGTGACCTCGCTCACATATTTCTCAGTAGTGAACTTAAAAAGTACTGAGGCACTATCAAACCAAGATGTTTGCTTAGGCAGGGACGCAGCAGGAGGACAATAGGAGTCTTTCTCCCCTCACTAGTTCTCATCCCTCCACCAGCTGGATCTTGCTGGATCTTGTATACGGTGCTCTGTGATGGAAACAGCAGTGCAGGAAGGCTCTAAGCTTCCAGCTATGATACCTCCACCCCCTGAAAATGTCTTTGACAACCAGCTGCTGTCCCAGGATTTTCTGCTCTTCATTATCAGTACTATATGAGAGCTATCTTCCTTTCTTACTCCTCCCTTTGGGCTGAAGATCTCCAGCACAAACTCTGCTCCACAGCAGAACCTGACTGAGGAGGGGAGAAGGGCAGCACAGACCTCACAGAGGTAACAGTGCCCCCCCAGAAAGGGGGACAGAGATGTGCATCAGAAACTCAGGGTGCTCTGGTAGCACAGGAGGAGCATGATTAGCATCAAGAGTAGCACAACTGAAACAGTAACTAATAAAACGTGGGGAGTGATGGAATACACACTCAGAACAGCAAAACCATCATGGTTTCAGTGCACTGTTCATTGCCAGTTCAACCTTCTAATGAGACTCATTTCCATCTACCTCCTGCTTCTGCCTCATTCTACACCTAAGCACAGGAAAGAAATACTTGGATTTCATGTAAACCACCTCCCAACCAAGATGATGCAGCTGCAAGTCCTTTCAAACAAAACAGACTCATAGGGCTGCATGGACACCCAGGGGTCAACTCACCAGCTGTTCCTCAACTCTTTTAAAACTTACTTCCAGGCAAACTTTTTGAAATGATACCAAGGACCATCGAGTACAGTGTTGCCATGATGGTTTTCATTTATATCTGAAAAAAATTCAGCTGCCCTGGGAAAAATCTACAGTGACATTTATTTTCCTCCAGCTTGTTTTCCTGCTTGCATGCCCAAAAATATAGGTACGTGTGGATTTATATTTAATTTTTTTCTATACTTAAACAATCTAAATTTATACCTAAAATTGAAGCTTTTTCAAAACAATTGTGAACTCACCTTGTGATTTCTTACAGATCACCAAACACTTCACAGATCACAGTCTGGGAAACATTAATCTATGTTTGATATCTGAATTGGGAGGAGATAAATTGCACCTTAAGGCTATCTGTACTTTAAGAAACTAAACATGGCCAGGAAGCTGTGCTGGGCACTGGAATTCAAGCATCCCCATCAAAAAATTATTAAAGCTTTACCAAATAACTGCTGGGCACATCTCAGAGGTCAGCACACGTGAGGAGCCATTCCCAAACTACCTTTTCTGCATGGCCTCTCTGTTTAGGAGGGTGAGAGAAACTGCAGGCAGACACTCAGTCAAAATAACCCACTTTGACCTCACTGCAAGGGAATAAACATGATACCATTTGTTTTACTCACATAGTTTAGTTGATGCAGTAGGTACTTAAATATGGTCAGATATAATACAGACTGTCTGTCCTCTGCATCGAAAGATGTTGCCACATTTTATCCTGTCACCTGTCACTATAGAATCAGAATATTTCCTAATAGCTTAGCAGAAGTGACAAGAGTCTCCACCAGATTTCATGGTCTCTAGGAACAAACTGGCATAATGTTTTCACTAGGCATTTCTTTCCTTTTAATGAGTTTAATTAGGCATTTATTTAATGATATTTAGGAGTTGAAAGGTGTATCAGGAAAGCCAGTATTGCCTTTGTGAAGATTAATTTGGTTTGATTTTGGGTCTCTATAAATAAATGTTACAGCCCAGCCTAGTGATATAGGCTTTTGCTTTACTTATGGACCATGACAGCCTCCTCCAGAGGGC